>CAVMBE010000070.1:0-149910 GCA_963674455.1 Lecanosticta acicola
CACAGCCACCACACACACGCGTGACACCACCCGACTTCACTGCATCTCGACCACACATGAATTTTTCATCAATCAATTGTTGATTGCTGCACGAAAACAACTCGTGGGGTCTCACCTCACGCATCGACTTGGCAGTGACGACGGCATCACTCCCTTCTAGAGACTGCCAGACGGATTTGTTGCCAGGAATAACGTGACTCATGGTCGTCGTGAAAAGCTCCTTCCTCGACGCAGGCCCGACTGATATAAATCGGCAGGCACAACTGATGTATTCGGCAGGCCCGACTACCTTAATGTATCGGTAGGCCCAACTATTGTATCGGCAGGCTCAACTATTGTATCGGCATGCCGACGCCTTCCTCCCGACACACCGATTACGTTCAGGGACAGGGCCTTCTTGCCGCAGATTCCATTCCACTTTGTTGACACAATCTACAAGAAGACATGGACACTGCATTCATCCATCCTGAGCCCACTTGTTCTGCCTGTTCTGCCTGCTCTGCCCATACATCACCCTTCAATTCTCCGTATCCCTACCGCACAACAGACCACCTGCAACCAGAGACCGGCTCCGTAGACATGACCACGCCGCAAGACCTGTGCTCTCGCCCGAACCTGACCCAGCCTCACCACCTCCTCCGCCATCAGAATGCTTTCCGACATCACGACCTCAATCGCCGCGGCTCCACTTGGGACATGGTCGAGGCTGGTCTTGATTCCTGCGCCGGCGGCCCCGATCTGAGCTTTCATCGCCCAGATTCTCACTCCAGTACCTCGCTTGTCCTTTGAAACAGACATCTCTCGCTGACCTTCATCTATGCAACCGCTTCGGTGTTCTGGCACCGCCATCGCCCACCATGACGCGAGACCGAGAGTATTCTTCTTCCCTTCCACGACGCCGCAATCGACACGGTCGCGTCACCAGAGAAGCAAAGCGGCGGCGTGATGCCAGACGGAATGGGAGGAAGCTGGCAGCCCACTTCCTTGACGCCAAGTTGACCAAGGAGTTTGACGACACATTGACCCGCGCCAACTTTCAGCCGCTACCACGAATCAATGTCCAGCCTCCGCCTCCCACGTTTGCTACACCGTCTGTTCTTGAGCCATCTACCGCGCTCGTCCGTTCGCCTTCCCCGCCACCTCAACTTCCCCCGCTCAACCTTGGTCAATTGGACCTTCGTAACTTTTCCAAGTTCTTCGCTCCGTCAGCCTACACACCCCCAACACCGGCGCCTGTATGCAAGGGAGTGCCAAGCTGGTGCCCGCCGATCCCGTCACGCACACACAACGGCGTGTGGGCTGGAGAGCTGCCCAAATTCTGGGACCTGTCGCGTCTTCCTGAGTCATCGATGCCGTCAAACTTCGAGAGCAGAAAGAAATCAAGGTTCTTTCCCCTGACAGAGCCCGAACAAGAGCACGAGCAGGATACCAGACAGGACATCAAACAACGCTTCGAACAGGAGCCCAAACACGCACCCGTGGAGGAAGTCTTCCACGATGCACAGCCTGAGGACCATGGTACGTCCTGGGCCTTGACTCCGACGGCGGAAGAAGACCACGACTGGACGCTGCTGGCCGATGGGGCGTTTCTGGTTGAAGACGAGGAGACCGAAGGCGCGTGGGCCGAGGACCGCGAAGATGGATGGTATGAGCTTCACCCCGGGAGATGATTCGTTCGTCGGTCTGTTGTTGTTTCCTTCTCTTGTATCTATGACCTACCAATTTGGGCAGACGCAATCCTAAGAATTCGCAGACTGCTCTGCCTTCTCACCAATCATTTAGTGCGAAGCATCAGTGATATGCAGACCCCCTACACGACACGCTCGTCGCTTGCGTGCTCCGAGCGCCTTGTTTTGCAGACCAAGACATCGCGGAGCTTCTGGTGAGCAACACTGGGCTTGGAAACCGAGCTCAATCCTATCAGGTCGGCCAACCTCAAGGCCAACAGACGAGCAAGAAACTCCTTTCATTTGGGTCACTTTCCTCATTTGGATGCGTGCTTTCAAAGCCCAAAACATTCCCCGGAATTCGTTGCCTCGTAAAACATTTGGACAACCTTATGTTGCGGCTATTGTGGCTATTTCGGGCGGGTATACGGGTTTCTTGCCTGGGTGTTGGAAAGCTAGTACGTTTGTGTCTAGTCATCGTATGGTTTTCTCAACGCTGATATTGTTTGTGGGACGGAAAGTTGTGCATCGGACTACGTTCCGACCTTTGAGGCCTGAGTTGGTGAATTTGAAGGGCGAGATCGGGGAGACTGATGAGGTGAGTGTAAAAGCAGGAGTGTTCGGGAAGAATTGTGCTCTGGCGATGGGATGATAGTACACAAGAGACGTGGCGCGGAAGTCCTCTAGAGATGGGGCTGATGAGTCGTTCACGAAGGTGTCTGAACGCGTTTGAAGGTCGAAGAATGGTGATGGCGTGATATTGTACGCTTTTTGAATTATACATGTCGACGAGGACGTGCTGTCGATTATGCTAACGATACATGGTATGCAGTTATACACGATCTCTGAAACCCAGCAACCAGTGCGTTCCGTTTCCTTGCAGCACTTAACAATCATCCGGCTTTGTCTGGAGGAGCGCGGCATCAGATACTGTCTATTCTTCGAGGGTGACGGTACGCACGAGGCTAGCAACGGAGGAAGTAACGTTCCTGCAGTTCCATGGCAGCACGATTTGCTGTCCGACCTGGAGGGCGGTGACGTTGACGCCCACGTTCAGGGCCTCGATCTGGCCGTACGTGGAGCCGTACTTCTGGGCGAGGTCGTAGAAGATGTCGCCGGACTTGATGTAGTAGGTCTGCACGGTGCACTGGCTGTGCGGGCAGATGGGGACGTTGATGATCTGGCCGATGGAGATGACGTCGAAGTTGGGGATCTGCTTGTTGGCGGCCTCGAGCGCGGCGAGGGTGAGGTTGAAGGAGGTGGCGATGGAGGAGAGGGTGTCGCCCTGGCGCACGTCGTACGTGGATCCGACACCCGGGACGCACCACTTGGTGCCCTCGGTCGCGGCGGGCACGCAGGTGGTGTTGTCGGGCGTGGTGCAGTTGGTCGGGATGATGAGCTTCTCGCCGACGGTGATGAGGTTGGGGTTGGACAGGCCGTTGAGCTTGGCGATGTCGCAGATGCCCGAGGTGAATTTCTTGGCGATGGTGGTGAGGGTGTCGCCGCTGACGACGGTGTAGTTGGTGGTGCCGTCGGCGCCGCAGACGGTGCTCTGGCCTAAAACAGTAACAAAGAGAAGATCCATCGTCAGCTCTACATTCATTCTGCGAGACTCGCGCTCTCAAGGGAGGGATGTTGCGTACGGATGGTGAGGGCGTTAGCCGCCGCGCCCAGGAGGGCTGCTGCAATAATGGAGGAACGCATGGTTATAAAAAGGAGGGACTTGGAAAAATCTTTCAAATGTAAAAGAATGGAGCTTCTGGAAGGCAAAGAAGAATGTGTTTTTTAATAGAGACTGAAGAAATCAAGAGAGCAGGCTGGACAGCAAGACGAACGGCGAGGCACATATATATACCGACCCCCAAGACCTCGCGATACATTGGGCGGGTTCATTAGGGAACCCCTCGTCTTTGCTTGTCCCAGCCCTACTACCTGCGCTACGTTTACGGTCCGCCGACCTTTTGACAGCGTCCTGTGTAAAACATACGGGAGCCTTCCCGTCCGTCTTCCCCTGTCCCATTTGCTGCAATCCCCGTCGCTGCCAGGTTGGCGCGGGCACTACGGGCGAGGGAATTAAACTCCGATGCGTGCGAGGACGCTGTTAGGTCTCACTCATGGCAAGAGCGATATCTCGGGCTAATGACGGTGGATGGGCACGAAAAAGGGGCGCGGATTACAACAAAGAGAGAATGAAGATTCCAGTGGGAGGTTCAGGTATGGACGAGAAAGGCTGATCATCGCTGGCTCCCGCACACATCTCTCTCGTTCGATTTCTTCGAGCGTCGTCTTCGAAGGCCCTGTGAACGATGTGGCTTGTGCGGAGAAGGAAAAGAGTGAAGTTGGGCTGATGATGGAACCAATCTCGGCCTCGAAGGTTGCCGGCAGCCCCGGGGTCCCATGCTGGCAGACGTGGGTATCCCCCGGCCAGTGCCGCTGGGGGATATTCTGCGCAGCGTCGTAGATCTTCTAAGAATACGTCCGCTTTTTGCACCAATGGACTTTTCTGCGTGCTGGCCATCGGGGAGGGAGGGAAGATGAAATGCCATGCCATGCCATGCCTCGACTTGAGGAAAGCAGAGGGGGCGGACGTCGTGAGCAGCAGGAAGGGAAAACAGCAACATGACGAGAGCATTCTCATCACAGGGCAGGAACCACCGGGTTCGTCTCCACCTCAACGACTTCGAACGCTCGCGTTGCAAACTTGATCGAGATGATTCACGGCAGAGACCGAGACGTTGTCCAGACCATGAAGCCCGGGCGGCACTAAGCAGGCCGCCGCAACCCGTAAGCCCTTCGTCCAAGAACGCGTGGTAACCGGGATCGCAGCGGAATCCATCATATTACAAACACGAAAGAAAGCGCTTCTTCGCGAGGCCCTGCGTTTCAGATTTTTAGCCCTGCGACGCAAAAATGCACTCCCGGATACGCATTGATGATGACAGGACCCGGGCCATGGGGCGGGCGGTGAGATACCCTGGAGTACGAATGCGGGCTCGTATGCCGTTGAGCAGTAGTAGGAAAGAGCTTCCCGGTCCGGTTTTTGGGTGATGTGGAAAGGATAGGAGGCTGGAAAGATCTATGCCATCCCATTGTGAAGTTGGGCAGACGTACGGGACGCGGATACCTTCCGGATCGGGAAATATTCGACTCGAAGTCATTCTGTCTGTGTCAGGAGGCTAGACGGGGTCCAGCTGGATCTGGAAAATTCGAAGGGAATAGTCAGTCCGCCCCTCTGGTTACAATTCATCAGATCGAGATCAGTGGACACGGCGTTTGCCTTGTTGGAAGCCTTCCTTCTTGCACCACCCGAGGAGTTGTTGGTGGCCCAGCTCGGATCCTGCAGGATCGAGACAATCTGCTGTCCCATGGGGCGAGCAAATCGGCTTCCCCGAAGAGCCAGCTGGACATGTCCTTCGTGTGTGAAGGCCATCAGCTGATTGGAGTGGATGTTTAGGATTGGCGTTAGTGAGCCAAAGACTGAGGAAACAGAGGTATAAAATCAAGAGCAAGTCTGCAGGACCATAACTGACCACCCTGGAAACTCCTCGACTGCACCCATCCACAATGAAGCTCACATGTCTCGGTCTAATCGCAACTGCTTTGGTCGGTATGACCCTTGCCGGTCCCATCGAACGCGACATCACTCGTCGTGTCATTCTTGGCAGCGGTGTGAGTAAATTTGTCCCTTTATAAGAGTCCAAGCCCATGGCTGACGGACCTAGACCTGCAACGCCAACAACCAAGTGTGCACATTCACTTCTGGGCAGCTTGCTGGTACCACATGCGAGTGTGCTGAGCCGGTAAGATACACAAATTCTTTGCGTTTTGACGCTTCTCATAAGATTTTTTTTCCTAGTGCAAAGCTATGGGCGATTCGTGTGTGATGAACAGTCTTGCTCCGGGCAATTGCGAATGCACTTAGCAAAGTGTGTACGACAGAACGATCTAGCAGAATCACCATTGTGTATCGCCTTGCAAGTCTCACGCTCGCTTGGCTCAATTCTCCGTCCATAGCTGGCATGCAACTGCACATCTGGCCGTTTATGTACAACAACTCTGCAAGTCTCATCCAGATCTCGGCTATTCGTACCCTGGATGAAGGCCGGATTGATGGTGCTCATAATCCGCGCCCGCGGTCCTGTCTCGCGGATCAGGAGCGCGCCTTCGGTGGGCACCATTACTCGCGCTCGCAGTGTTCTCCAAATCATCTTGGGAAGCAGACTCCGATCCAAGCTGTCCGGCAGCGCTGTCTTGACCGGGATTCGCTTCTTCGTAGTTGAAAAATTTCACGAAATGATAATAACCGCCGGCGATGAGGGCGCCCAGGAGCGGTCCAAGCCAGTAGATCCAGTGATAGCCGTGGAAAGATGCGGCAGCAACGCAGGGCCCGAAGGATCTCGCCGGGTTGAGCGACGCTCCGGTGTAGTAGACTCCCGCGATTTCGGCCACGAATAAGGCTATCCCAATGCCAATGGGAGCGATGAAAGTGCCTTTGTGTTTCTCCGCCGCGAGCATGAGGACTGTGAAAACGAGCTCTACAGTGAGGAACTACTCCAATAAGCTAACGTCATGGGTGCGGTGCTGGGGGTCTACTCACCATCTCGAGGAAGAGTCCTTGTGCAACACTAACCCCGGGTCCCAGTGCCGTTCGTACGTCCGCGATATCGCCCGGAATGATACAGCTCGCCACCGCTGCAGCACATACTGCACCCAACAGTTGGACAGGCAAGAATAGTAGTCCTCTCCACCAGTCCAAGCTTCCAGTAATGACCAAGCCGACCGTTACAGCCGGATTGAAGAGCCCTCCACTGACTCGATATAGCGTCCAGGCATTGATCAGCAGCGAAAACCCATAGCTCAAGGAGATGTAGATGGTCGTCGTGCTGCTCTGGCTGCCTCCGGGAGCGGAATCCGGTGCCGCGGCAATTGCCTTTTTTTAACTGCGTCAGTGGACTTCTTCGAACTGATGGCCTTATTATCAGCTCACACAAAAAAAGATTCTTTCTTACCATCGAGTGTCCCAGGAACGCGAACAGCAGGAACAGAAATGTCCCCACAAACTCTCCCGTGGCGGCGACAAAATCATTGCGGAATCGAGCCTCCTCTGCCGGGTCCTTGGGGGCGATCAAGCCGCCCATGGGCTTGTCGAATGCGAATTTGCTAGGCATTGTGATGTGATGTGAGCTGGGGTGCTAGCTACATACGAATAGTAGATAGGGTCGAGATCGAGGAGTTCGTAAATGTATGTTATCGAAGCAAAAAGAAATTGCATCCTCGCTCTTTCTCTCATCATATCGCGCTGTGTGGACTCTTTCTCTCTCGCCCTGCATATAGGCTCGTGATGGCATCATGACAACGGCAAATAGGGGACTCATATGCACAGTTAAATTGGTGGCGTACAGGGCTTCGGTCTCGGATTCAGATGGTCTTGGCTTCTACTGCACCCTTCCGATCCATTGATATACTTGCTATTTACATCTACTAATCAAGTTCTGACGCTGGAATCAGAGGAGAGGCATTACCGTAGAACGTCAGACCGATTACTAGTTGTTATCATAGGGGCAGAATCAGCAGGTGAGAAGCCAAAAATCCAGATCATTGTACCATAATAACTAAATCGCCGCTGCCTCGGGCCTGGCATTTGCGCGACGGCCGCGGCGGCACTCTCAATACCTTTTCAAGTACACGAGAAGCCGCTCAAGGTCAGCCTCTCCCACAGCCATCATTTTAAGACCTCGAAAGATGCCCTGTTGGCCCTTAGAAGTGTCCTCCTCTTGCCCGAACTTCAAGTCATGTTCGACAAGTCTGCTCCCAACGCTTGTTTTGTATACACTACGATATGTTGATGCCCATGCCTTCGACTTTTCTCGGCCCCAACGGCTGGATACACACGACTCGGTGTTAATCGATAGGTCTTCGTTACGAATGGTCCCATCTCAAGGTATTGAAGCTTCGATCGAGTACGGCGAGTCGTGTGGCTCTTTCAGGAATTAAGAAAGACGGCGCGGTGGCTGTCGCTTTCACAGATGCTTCTTCTCTTCACGGTTGTCTTCTTGTTGGGGCGGACGAGATCAGCAGCCGTGTACGACGTCAACTTCAGCTAGAACGTAGGCTTGTGAATATACAAAGATGGGCTTTCTGGTAAAGGCAACCCTTGACAGAAGAACTTCAGCATCAAGTCACTGGCGATACATTTTCTTGTCATATAGTCCTTGGTGAATCTGAATCTCATGCTAGTGGTCCTTGAGCCAATAGTATGGACGAAGGCAGCCAGAGACGCACTGCCAGGAGATCGAAACCATTTCGAAGACTACACATTCTAATTCGACCTCTGGATGAATTGCCTACAAGCAACCGAGAGAAAGATCGATCAAGGCAGACCATGATTAGAGCCATCCATCTACTGCTTAAGCTGATAATAGCTTCACTACATATGGAGCTCTCTCAAGGCGTTCCAGGTCTGTCGAGCAAACCGGACATTGAGAGTGGCAACTCAGGTCTCACGGGACAAGTAAAGTTGATCTGCGACGCTTGCCACCCTATGTCACCCGCAGTTGGCATGGGACGGGGTACAGCGTTGATAAATGCGTCTGCTCTGGTTCACTTGATAGCAGGAAAACTTGTTTCCGAAGCCAGACCAAGGAAGTTCGAAGACGGAATGGAGTCTCTTATAGGGGCAAAGATCGAATACTCGCCAAAGAATGGAAAGAAATTCTGGCAAGGCAGTGGGTGGTACGAATACTCAGAGGCTTACATCTAGCCAAGTAGAGTTACTTTGGCTACAGCGTGACCAGAGTCCCAACAAACACTGTGCCGAGTATCATTGCACAGTAGGCTACGTCCAATAAGCCAGCGCCAGAGCTTGCCGTCGCAGCGGTAGCAGTGGCAGTAGCAGTAGCACTTGCCGTAGCCGTGGCCGTAGCCGTGGCCGTGGCAGCCATAGTTTCCCCAGCAGTCATCGTCATCCCATCGTGAACGTATGTCACATTATACTCCTCTGCTGCCTTCTCCACCTTTTGCGTATACTGCGGATCGTTCACTAATATCGTCGTCGAACAATTACCGTTAGGTCTCGTCACCAGCATGGCTTGGTCGAAGGTAGCGTGTCCTCCAACACAGCAATACGGACCCACATCGCTCGTGACGTTGTCTCCTCGCGTGCCAGGACAGCAGATTTCGGGACCGCTGGTGCCATTCGAAATTTGAAATTGAGGGATCGCGCAGATGCCAGTGGTATTTGTGGGTTCCACTGCCAACTATGAGAGGTGGTCAGTTTGTGCGATTCAAGTGGAGCTGTTGACGCACTGTAGAACGCGCTCCAGTCAAAGAGAACAAGTAGAAGATAATCGCGAGTGTGTATGTATGATTTGACGGGCTCATCTTGGCAAGAGCTTTTTGCTTGTCCTGTAGTCGTCGTTGCGCCAGACCAGAGCACAGTTTGTAGAATGTTGAATCTTTGAGGTGGAATGTTTGCTCAATGGATGTTGATCGAAGGACAAAACCGTTTGAGAGTCTTCGTGGCGATGAGGGGCGGATCCGGATGGCCGCGATGACAAGCACCACCCATGATATAGGTACAGGAAAGCCTGCAAAGCAAATGCTGGAATCTGAACGCCAACTCCCAGGAGGTACAAAGCTTAACGCCAAGACTTGGTCGCCCGGCTACTGACCCTTACAACTGGCATCAGAATAGTAGTAGTGCAGCGCCATGCAGATGACCAAGCCTGCAATAAGAAGCTGATGACGTGCGATGCGGTCAATGATGGATAGCATGACTCTAGTGGTCACGAAGAAGATGGCGTATTGAATCGCAGATGAGCAGAGGTCGACGTTACCCATGAGACCCGCCATCTGGCAGATGTACACGACGTAGTACATGGCCACATTACTGCCCGGAAAATGCTGCCACATCTACACGGAGCATCCGGCAAGTGTACGCTTCCATATGCTGGCTCCAAAGAGCTCGAAGGAACCGACGCCTTGAGCTTCAGCGGCGATGCGCTGTGCTTCACGCACTTCTTCGAACTCGGCAGGGACAACCGCCTTTTCTCTGTCACCCTTCCCGTGCAGAGATGCCAAGACATCCAGGCACTCTTTCCACCGTTGCTGTGTAGCGAGTCCGGAAAGAAGAACAGAGCGCCTGCGAGGACAATAGCTGGGACTGCCTACACGCTCCACGCGATACGAAAAGCGGCTGGTCCCTCCACCGTGGTTGCGCATCGTAGCAGATCAGATACATGATCAAGAGACTCCATTCGATCGACCATTGCTTGTTTCCGACAAGTCGTCCTCGAGGCTTTCCAGGTCCAAGTTTTGCAAGGTAGACGCAACCCTAAGGTGAGCAGATACCACATTGATGATTCAACCCGCGATAAGCTGTCCGACATCCTGTGAAGAGCACACAATCGCGCACCCGACGACAAAGATTGCACGGGCGATCTGGAGATTTCATTCTCGTCTAAGACGGTCGGCCAAAAATCTAGCAGTGATGGCTCCGGAAAAGAACCCAGACGCAGTGATACCTCCTTGAAGGTCGCTATTAGGGTTGCGGAAGTGGTCGGTATACTGCTTCGTGCTAAGCCACGCGCTCATGGCCAAGACATCGAGGCCGAGTAGGGCCCGTCGACGGTGCCAAAGGCCGCAAGACAGGTCTAGACCGTTTTGTATACTCCAAATCTCGAGAGAACGGCAAGCAAAGCCTTTGTGTTGAATCCCCGACTTCTGCATCAACCACTCGCGAGGGCAAGCTGAGGTCTTCACCAGATGCAGAATGGGAGAGCCAGGAAGATTCCGGTCGATGAAGGCCCTCATGTCCTGTACCATGGCGGGTAGACGTATCTGACGTGCTCTGGGTCATGCTGTTGGACACAATCATACGCGCTGGGTCTATCGACGTACGTATCAGGGCATCCGACGAAGGCTTCGGATTGGGTGAAGACAGTACCAGAATCATCTTCCGCGAACGCTTGTTACGGTACCGGGCATACAGGAGAGAACATGGCGCACGCGGATAGCCACTAACGTCAGCTAAAACATTCTCTCCGCTTCTTCATCAGTCTCGATGAGAGAAAGCTGGAATGTCCACCACAGCTCCCCGAGCTCGAGTGGAGGCTGTGGCAGCAACAGATTCTCGAACGCCAAATCATGGAGTCTAATGCTGATGGCTCGCCGAGTTCCGGGGTAGCGCCTGAGTTTGAAGAGGTTATTCCCAGCCCAACTGGTGGATGAGACGCAAACTGGATGGAAGCGGTATCCTTCGATCATGTACGAGACTCAGCCCTCACGTCAATCCAATCAGCCATTTCCCCCAGCCTGTCCAACTGCCTTCTCATTTCTTATGCGCGTCCCTATACTCTTCAAACTCTTTCCTCTTCTGCGCTATTTCCTGCAACAATGCTTCCTTCTTCTTGCCCATGTGCTCTGATCGGTGTTTGTACCAATATATCACGGCCGGAGGGGTCACAAGTACCAGCACCGCAGCGGTAATATAAAGTCCGATGTCTGATGGGGGCTTCTTCTGCGCTGAGGTGGGTAAAGCCGCTCGCTGCTGCTGTGAATGTACTGGCGCTGTCATTGGAATTTGCGACGCGCCCGAAGCTCTTCGTATCTGCGCATTCGACACGCGGATCGGCCTGAGTATAGGCGCAAATGCCCTCCCGGATCTGATGATCATGTTGTGTTGCGCTTCGGATGCCCGTTGATGACTACGAGTCCCGTCGAAAGGGTGAACTGAAGCTCGCGTCGGCGAAATCCTCTCTCTTTCTGCGGGAGCACGGATCAACGAGCTGACCTCACCTCTCACATTGCGTGTGCGTCATTGGATCCGACACCCATGTCCGCTATCAACACCCCCGAGTCCCCATCGCTCCGTATGTCCCCCCTTGGACCATACGACAGCGAGGTGGACTGCACCTGTATCATTGTGACGTGCTGAGCATACTTAAAACGACGATTACACGTGCGTTGCAGCCGGTAACAGCGGATGTGACACGGCAGGAGGTAAGTGTTATCTCTTCTCCGTTCTTGTTCTTACCGTCATACTCTCTGCCCTCTTTGAAAGTATTGCTTGGCCAAGAGAAAGAGCATTGCAGGATGGCCGCTGCCCAAGTTCGACCCCAGCGCGCAGAGCCAGACACGCTCTCCGGCGCCCTAGCGGATTTCCCATCGAAAGGCCAAGCGCCTTACTTCGCAGAGGAGAAGAAAGGATGGAAAGGCTACGTCGAATGGGAGAAATACCCCGAAAAGAAGGCTCAGGCCGAACGAGTGCTCTCTCAATATCGATTCCCTGATTCCCCGGAATTCCAGCTCGTACCTCTCCCCAAAACGAACCCGATTCTGGAAGGCGCGAGATGGAAGCAGTACCACTACGCTCTGGGCGAGACTCTCAAACACATACCTGACATCAGCTGGAAATACGTGAAGCAGGAAAAAGCTGCGGATATGATTCACGTCTTGCAGTTTCCGTACAACGGCGAGCCTCCGCGAGTGAGTTGTCCATCCTGATCCACGTCGTCAAAGTACAAGATCGGCTTATATGATGTTGATAGGAACGTCTTGTCCAAGACCAGATCACGTCTAACAAAGACTTCTTCGTACGTAATCATGGCGGTATCCCGGAAATTGAGGAATCGGACTACGAACTCGAGATCGACGGCCTGGTCAACACTCCCACCAAGCTCACTATGTCCGATCTCAAGAACCCCAAGATGCTCTCCTACCAGTCCAAGGTCGTAACACTTCAATGCTCTGGGACCCGTCGTATCGAACAGATAGCCCAATACCCTGGCGATGGCGATGAACTTATCAACGCCCCATGGGGCGAAGGCGCGATCGGGAATGCACGCTGGGGAGGCGTCAGTATCCGCGACGTGATTGAAAAGTATTGCGGCGGTGTGCAAGATGACGGAGAAGACATCCACCTCGAATTCTACGGCGCAGACACCTATTTCAAAAAGGGACATGTCTACAACTTTGTCGTCTCCATTCCCTGGCGCAAATGCAAATTCGACGAAGCGCTCTTGGCATGGGAGATGAATGGCGAACCGCTGCCTAGAATTCATGGATTCCCGTTGAGGACTGTGGTGTTTGGGTACATCGGCGCCAGAAGCTGCAAATGGCTTTACCGGATCAAAGCCATCAAGGGACCGAGCGCGGCACCGATACAGAAAAAGGAGTACCTGTATTATACGCCGCAGATTGGGAAGCAGAATGTCATGTACTCGAATGGGTTCTCCATCCAGGACATGCCAGTGAGCAGTGCGATCATGACGCCGATAGACATGGACCAGATCATTCATGATGGGAAGATCAAATTGACAGGATGGGCGTATAGTGGAGGCACCGGCGGTTCATGGCCAGAGAGAGTTGAAGTCAGCGCCGACGGCGGATCGGTATGGTATGAAGTGCCATGGGAAAACATGAGCAAGAAATATTACTATGGCTGGCGCGTCTGGAGCGTAGAAGTTCCCGTGGAGTATGAAGGGTGGCTGGAATTCTGCTGCAGGACTTGGAACAATGCGATGAACACGCAGCCAACGTTTGTCAGGAGTGCTTGGTAAGTGAGACTCTGCGATTACTGGAGACTGGACACGCGCTGATGGGATTGTCTAGGAATTTCGACATGCATGTGACTTCCTCTTGCCACCGTGTCAAGATCTACTCTATCAACAAGTCCAGGCAAGCTACGAGAGAGCGACTGCAGGCTTTGGAGGCCGCGGGAGCTCCCATTGTGCCGATCACTCAGCCCGTGCCCTTTGATCTGGAGTCGGATGAACACTACAATGCCGTGATGGAAGCTTGTGGTGGTCGCGAGCCAAGCGAATGAACAGCTCGCAGCTCCCTCTCAATGTGTGGCGGGTAGTACCTACGAGTAACGAGGGCGATGTCATAAGGTACATTCCATAGACGCGCGGTCATTAGCAAGGACGCAATAGGAGGCCCCAGTATCAAAGATCAAGATGACAGTATCAACGCGCAGTGAAGCTTCTGATGATACACTCGAGCGCTACTTCTGCGCATGTGACTCTTCTCACATGTACCATGTTGCGCTTCCATTGTACCAACCGATTATTAGTATACTGCGAACGTGGCGATGTGTGTGGCGAGCCTACTCCAGAGTATAACATTCGCCTCCAGTCTGTCTCAACGAGCATGGTCGTCAGATGCCAGCTGGGTGATGGTGATTGGTTTACTCTCGAGGACAGCAAGCTCAATGATGTGGCCTTGAAGCTCCATGCATTAACGTCTTTGCATGTCATACGCAACTTACAGACGCCTTGAAGTGGCTTGCTGGCCCGGCCTCGCGCGCTTTGATAGCCGCCATGGTATGGAATGCCAGCAGATATGTTGAAGCTTGGTGGGTGTTCGGCGTTGTCGATGTTGAATTATTCATTGTTCGTGTCTGAGTGGGAGTTGAAGTTGTTTCGAAAAACGGAAGGCGCGGGAAGAGTGTTTGCCAAGGATCACATGTTCGAGCTTAACACGCCAGAGCGTCTTGGAACCGGTGCTCCGATGCCTTGAGTTGCCTACTCACTCGGCAGACCACGATTTGTGCGTGCTGCACATGGAAAGACTTAATGCATTGGTCTTCATGTTGTTTCGAAAGCATTCGCGACAGGCGCCAGCTCAGTAGTTTGCATAGTACAAAAGCTGTTCCAAGATATGCTGTACTGTTCGCTCCATCATTACGCCTTCCATTCGAGTTACATGTCCCGCTTGTGTTGGCAACAAATTACAATCGTCCAAGTGCGGTCCCCTCTCAACGCCGTCGCTGATTGTCATACAACACAAATCCTTCCGTGGAATTATCAACAACACCTGTTCTGCCGCATGCCTTTGTTCACTTCGTCCTCTATCGTACCGTCGTCTCCGTAGTTTGTTAGCCCACCGGGCGTGGCGAGGGAACTCAGCCAACTCCGCCTCTTGTCGCCGTGCCCAAGTCTGAAACTGCCAGTACCGCCTCCAGGGAGATCGAAATAGCCGGGCGTTCCTGGTGCGCCTTCTGTGCCGGGTGTTCTCCCCATCGACATTGCATCCTCCATCAACTTCTGCCGTTCCTGTCGTCTCGCATGCTGATCCACCAGTTTCCTTGTGATGACCCTGAAGACCTCCTCGATGCCCTCTCCATCCATGGCTGAGATCTCGTGACAGCAGGCCCAGATGTGCTCGTGTGCCCAGTAGCCAGATGAGCGATTGCTATTGGGGCTGTTGATTGGCGCAACAGAGGTAGGTTGTAGTCCTTGCCTGCTGGGCGGACTGCCGACTCTTGCTCCCGGGGTCATCGCTGCAGGATACAGCTGCTCCGTCACATACCCAATGCATCTCTCAAATGGCACTTCTCTCCTCTTGGGATCTTGCGCAACCACATCGCTCTTGGTGCCCACCACATGCAGTATCATGTCATCTTCGGCTTCCAACCCGCAATTATCTCTCAGCTCCTTCAGCCATGTGCCCATCTCCTCGAAGCTCTTCTTGCTGGTGACATCGTAGCACAAGATCGCCGCGTTCGCACCGCGGTAGTAGAGTCTCGAGATGGAACGAAAGCGCTCCTGGCCTGCGGTGTCCCAGATCTGGAGGCGGATGGTTGCCCCGGATTCCGGGTCGTTCACGCGCGTTGTCAGGAAGGACGCGCCGATGGTCGACTGGGCTTTCGCGGGTGGAATGAAGGTGTTCTTGACATATCTGTGGACGAGAGAGGTCTTGCCGACGCCTTGCGATCCGAGCACAACTAGTTTCGCTTCTAGCGACGTGGGCGGAGAAGCGGAGCCCATATCTTGACTGCGAAAGAGCGGTGTGCGGTTCGGAAGAGGGTCTGTTGGGGAGTGCAGCACGGGGTAGCTTTTTTCGCGTCGCTACCCGATGTTGTCGTTGTTACGCCGGAGTTTTGCGCCTCTGTACCTGTTGATCAATTCTTTACCGTTGCAGGCTGAGATCTTGTCATGGTATCGTATGAGCGTGCAAATTCCATGTTTGCGCCCTTGTACTGTCTTGTGTGTTCTTCCAACAAACAAGATCTTCAAGTTCAAGCACCTAAGAAAAGTAGCATAGGAGCTCTATGAACAATTGAAAGATATGGAAAAAAGGTGGCCAAGCCTTCCTATTAAGATGCAGGAGGTAGTGCGACGGTCATGCGTGCGGATGCGAATGCGGCATAGCGTCGGTACAGTACACAAAGGCCATGTGATCATTGTGATGCATTCCATCTTGATCTCCGATAGCTATTCGCTATCTCTGCGTGGGAATGTGAAGATGACCAGGTTCGGAGGCTGACTGAGAGCGTGATCAAAGAATTGAGGCCCAGCTGCCTGGTTGGAGACAAACGCTGCAGCCAGCACACTCCAAGTTGGAAAACCTTGGGCATGATTGGAGAGAACCCCTTTCGACTCTCAAGAGACTGTCCTACAGGACCGTACGTGCAGGGTATCACAAACATCTGTTCCAAGGCTTAAGCACAGTATCGATTCCAATCGGCGGCCATGCAAAGTGGTCATTCCTTCATCACACCTGCGTCCCGTTCTCACAAGCTGCACCTCTTCTATGCTGTTTCATCGTCTCCCTCTCTGTGAGAACGACTGGGACTATTCAGCCCCGAGCGAGCCTCTTCTACAGCCGGGTCTTGCTCGATTTCTCCCTTGCTGTCAAATACTGTAACTTCCATGAGTTCTTCTTCGGCCGCAATCTCGCGTTCCCTCTGCCTCTGGTTCAACAGCTTAACGTAATACGTTCCTGCCACTGGATGCTTGACTGGTCGAACAGCGGCTGTGTCCCAGCTAACGTGAAAGCCTCGCAAGCGTCGCTCTTTGCCGTAGATCTTCTGCATCATCTCGCCCATCGTGTCGACTTCTTCACAAAGCTCGTCGTTATCGCGAGCATCCTCAAACCAGAACATGACATCTCCATTGCCAGTACTCGGAGGCGGTTGTGTCAAGAGCATCCGTTTCCAGGATGGAGTGACGTCGCTTGGAGGAGAATGAGGGCTGGCAAAAGCGACCGACCTGAGCTTCCATTCGCGTGTCGTGTCAAAGAGAAGATCGTTCATGATGACAACTTGCTCGAGCCACTTGGACCGGTTGGAGGTCGAGTCAAGGATGTTGTACTTTTCCGAGTCCGCCACATCGAGGAAACCCAGATCCAGAATGTCGTCAAAAGTGTTTGTTGGCAGAAAGAAGAGCTTCTTTAGCAATGATTTGCTGTTGTTGATCACTTGCTGCCATCGCTTCTCTACTCGCTGTGCAAGTAGCAGCGTCTTGGTATCCACTCTACTGAGTATGGCCTCCAGGAGCTCTGTAGTATCGAAGACGGCTGTAACGGCGGACATGATGTCTAAATATTGGCGAAACCAGCTCTCACTTGCGGTATATCTTCGCGAGGCCGATGGTGTAATTCAGTGGTGCATGCACAGCAGCTCGCCCACGTCAAGTCATGCAATGCGAACAGGCGAGAGCTATATCACTCGACAGCAACCACATTGTTGTCCCGTGTCACCATGTACTCGGGACAAGCGTGGCAGCCAGTCACAGACCCGTGGACGCTGTATGGTGTCTTTGTTTCTGCCATGAAAAAGCTTTCCCCAATAGCGGGTCCTCGATAGCTGGAGGTGCTTACTAGAATGGCGCTACTATGCAGCTCAGCCTGTCCTCCTCTGCTCCCGCCTCATACAAACCCCCACGACCCGCGGCTGTCTCGCTGCCTTAGTCGTTGAGAGTCCTAAAGTGCCACATGGACACGATGACTGCGCTCATCAGCAGGATGGCCGTCTTGCGCATCCTCTTCCGATGGCACCTACGTCGACCGATGCTCTTGCGCACAGAAGAGCAGGCCGGAGTTGTGCCGAGGTTGCTTACCATTCGTCGATCCTGAAATTCGTGCCAACTTCCAACATTCGTTATTAAATCGATAACTGATTGAATCGATAAGTGACTGTCGATGCGAGATGTGTGGCTTTCAAGTCGTAGCGTGTACGTGCAATATGCATCGGAAACTAGGCCGGGAAAGAGTGAGGTTTCGAAGATGGTCACGTGTCCAGCGCGTCCGGGAACATCATTCCGCCGGGACCGATGAAACGCGCACGCACAGGCCATGTCGGCGTCAGGATCGAAAGCTTACTACTCTCTCCTCTCCTCTCTCCTCCTCATCTCTCCCCTGCCAACTCCGTCTATATATATCCGCCAGTTATCAGGTACTGTCGCATCATCGCGAACCCGAAACGACCCGTGCCGCCATGTCCCGGATCGTTGCCCCGGCTTTCACTCGCCAGGATGACATTATTGAAGAAGGATAACATGCAATACGACGAATGCGAAGTCCGTTGATGAGGCTTGGGCAAGAACGAGACAGCACGAATGACTCGCGCTTCTCGTCACCGTGCGGTGGACCACTCGATTTCCAGGTACCCGCAGGCTTGGACGTACGCACTGCAACTCCTCTCTCCCCTGGTACATCTTTGCTTTGGCCCGGCCATCTTACTCCTCAGCTGAAGTCAGCAGCATGACCATCTCCATCCAACGCTCCGCGATATCATGTGTAGCATTTGGTCCATAAGTCTTGGCAGATGTTCCCCGCCTTACAGGAGCTAGTCGATTGCAGTAACTTCTCTCCTCCACACGCATCAACGATCAGTGAGGAGCGCCGTACTCACGCAGACAAGCGAGCTGCGTTTTGGTCTTGGCCATCGAGTGATATCGAGGGTAGTCAGCTATAGCAAGCCTGAGAAGAAGCAGGACGGCAGCGAAAAGGCGGTCCTGCCTAAGGCACCTGCGACTCATCGCCACAAACGATAGCCAATGGAAAGACTCGGTGTCCTGACAGAACGTCAGGACAGCCAGTCTCGTCACTCTTGCCCATCACCAGAGTCGCCTTTGGCTGTCCGGACATCATCAGCACCAACTGCCGCCACACAAGACTGGCGGCGGATTATTTGCTTTGAGCATATAGCAGCAGTATCACATTGCCGCAAGGACCGCAGCGTCAAACCTGGACAAGGTGCTGGGCAATGGTATGATCGTTTATTCTAGGCACGGGTGACCACGGCAGAGGCCATGAGTTTGGATTTCGGGCCCAATACAAGAGCTGCTACCGAGTATGATGAAGCTCGCCGATCACATTCCTAGATCCTGGGACGCTCGAGGGTATCCGGGGTATCCGAGGTTCTCAAGCCTTCCGTCTACCACTTCATTCCGATTCATAGAAGCACTGTCCGATCCGGCAGAGGCGACGGCGAATAAAAGAATCCAGCAGGTCCCCCAATCTCTTCTACTCCAGACAGCTTTCTCTCCGCCCGGTTGCCGGGACTCATTACCAAAACGCCATTTGCAATGGCCCGCCGCTTCGGACTCTTCACGCTTTGGGCGATCACTATTGCCGCTGCTCAGGCTGAAGATGGCCCTCCCGACTTCTCCAGCTTCCAGTACCCAGGCTCTCCACAGGTCAGGGGTTTCAAGCCCAAATACGATTTCTGTATCGTAGGAGGTAAGATTCATCATCTGCAACCCAAAAAGAAGTAACATTGTTGACGAATTGACAGGAGGGACGGCGGGACTGGTGCTAGCGAATCGTCTCTCCGAGAGCGGCAGGCATCAAGTAGTTGTATTCGAGACCGGAGGCCCACCGACCGACGTCAGCACTTATGCGTTTGCAGGAGGCAATGGGTACGCTTTGAATGGTGAGTTCTTCCGTGGTCAGCCCATTTGCGCAGCTTCATTGACATCGATTCACAGGCGGCGTCAGTCCGATCGACTACAATTTCCAGACTGTGCCTCAAGAGAATTTGCACAATCGTAGCCTTACCTACCATCGTAAGTGGAATGCTGCGCGTGGTATTGACTCATGCTCAACATATGCAGGTGGGCGTGCCCTCGGCGGGAGCAGCGTTACCAATGGTTTGTATTACGGCATGGGCAGCTCAACCGTTTACGACGCCTGGGAGCGTGATGGCAATCCGGGATGGGGCTGGAAAGCCATTCAAAACGCCGCAAAGAGGGTAACGCTTTCGGTCGGCTCTCTGATGGAGGTATTCCATGCTCACAACGTATAGGGTACCAAATTCGTCGGAAACCCAGAACACACCAACGATAACACGTATATGACTTGGGACCCTTCGAATTATGGCACGAAAGGACCATTGAAGATCGGCTTTCAAGGCAGAGTTGTCGCATCGAATCCCAGCTTCATGAATGCAACCAGCGCCATCGGTCTCCACCCAGTCAGGGATCAGAACGGCGGCAGTCCCTTGGGGATCAAGCAAGGGACGATGACTCTGGACGAGAACTTCCATCGCAGCAGCTCATTCGATGGCTACTACCAGGAAGCCAAATACCGGCCCAATCTGAACGTCCTCGACCGCGCACCCGTCATTCGAATCATCTATGACGAAGAGACGATTGGCACCGACAGTGTGCATGCAGTCGGAGTAACCTTTGTCGACCAGACTTCCGGAACCTTCCACAATGTCTCCTGCGGGCGCGAGGTCATCCTGTCGGCGGGTGCTTTCCACAGTCCTTTCATCTTGAAGCAGAACGGCATCGGGCCAGCCGAAGAGCTCCAGAAATATGGCATTGAGCCCGTTGTCGTCAATGAGAATGTTGGGCAACACATGCTGGACCACACGTCTTTCAGCGTCATTCACGCAGTCAAGCCCGAATTCGCAGACATAGCTTCCACGAGCGACATGGGCAACGACTTGAACATCTTGGAAAGTGAGCAACGAGCTTTCTTCGGCGGTGGACCCTCGGAATGGCACAGCAAATGGTCCGCTCCATCGGGATGCACGAACGGCTTTCTCGAGATTCCGAACGAAGAGCTGGAGAGCTTTGGCGCGGGAGACATCATCAAGCAGGGTCTGACGCACCAGGCCCACAACGAGATTCTGTACGAATCTACCTGGTACCCACGCTTCTCCAACGAATACGGCCAGCCGCAAGGAAACATGTCGTATATCTCCATCACCGTCTCGAACATGGCAGCGCTCTCTCGCGGGACTGTAACCATTGCGGACAACAACCCTCTCAGCGATCCGGTGATTGATCCAAACGTAAGCAAAACACTTTGGGGCATCGAAAGCTTCTGCTGACTTGGCAATGTGTAGTATCTCGCGGAGGACGCCGATCAAGCGATGGCGATTCAAGGAGTCAAGTACATACGCAAGATTTTCGATCATCCCGATATGAAGAGATGGTCCGCTGGAGAAGTCGTGCCGGGAGAAAGCGTGCAGAGCGATGCCGACATTCTCGAGTGAGTATCTGTTCCCGCTCTCAAGCAACCAGGCAGATCTAATCTCTATCCAGATACGCGAGGGCCACAATGATCCCCAACTGGCACGCCGCCAGCAGCTGCCGCATGCTACCCAAGGAGAAAGGTGGCGTGGTGGATTCGCATCTGCGCGTGTAAGTCTCGGTCTACCTCTTCCACATGGATCAACGCTAACGAACCGCTCCTCACAGCTACGGCACCAAAGGCCTTCGCGTCTGCGACGTCTCGACCCTGGGGCGACTTCCGGATGTCAACCTCGTCGGACCAGTCTTCGCCGTCGCCGAACTGGGCGCCGAGATTATCCGGAGGGAATACGATGATTTTTGATGAAGGGCCTGGCGCTCTCGACCGGATGGCATTTCCTTGACTAGCCCAGTTCTTTTTCTTTGATTTTTTTTTTCGGAGATCTTCTATCTATAGAGGCTTTGCAGTCAGTATCACACCTATACTCTTAACCATCACGAAGCGCCACTATCTCCCGCTTCATGGCGACATGTCGTCTGTATCTGAAAGAAGAGTCAGTCGGTCGGAAAGTCGCTCCAGACTCACCTCACGAGACCGTTTCCGCTGTGGCTCGCTTATTACGCGGACACGTTGCAGGTACTGGCGAAAGAATTCGTCGCTTCGCTTCCCGCATGTTGCACGTCGCACACTACTTCCCCGCACACCGTGGACATGGTATCGGTACAGATTGACTTCGTCCTGAACTTTCCAACGGCTTCATCAAAGTCTCCAGCTTTTGAAGAAAAGAAGGGACACGACTGCGACGGATGGGTCAGGCTTGGCGGCTATACCGATGGAAGCCTCGTCAAGCTTCTCCGCTCGGACTGGGGTCGAATCTGTTGTGCGACGCGTTGGACAGCTATACCGCGATGGCACAAGAGTTGGCAAAGAACTGGAAGACATCGAAGCAACAGTGAAGAACATGTGTGATCCCTGCCGCCACTTCTTCCCCGCCATTCATCCACCTCCAGAGAGCACGAGCCACCTGGGGATTTCCCCTCCACGACGTCGGACATTTCAATTTTCTGACCTTCTTAGCGTGGACTTGATCTACATCTACATGCCGTCAAGCCGCTGCCACCCACCAGTGAGGGACCCTCTCATTTCTATTCTTCTCTCCTGTGCTCCTCCAAACCCTTCCATGCTCTCCCTCACCTCTCTATACCGTTGCTCCAAGAGAGCTTTTCTCCACCATTGCTCTTGGAGATTCTGAGAGCGCGGCTCTTCCTCCCCCGAATGGCTCTCTCCTTGGATGAGAAGACCCAATCCGCCAATCGCAAAGAACACGTCGAAGCCCTTCACGCAGCCTCAGCAAACGCTCCCTTCGTCCCTCCGACACCGCAAGAAGAAAATGCCGTCATCCGCAAACTCGACCGTCGCCTCCTGCCCCTCGTCTTCGTCCTCTACTCCCTCGCCGTCCTCGACCGCAGCAATCTCGGAAATGCCAAACTCGCCGGCATGGCCCAGGACATCGACATCAGCGGGAATCGATACAACCTGCTCGGAACAATCTTCTACATTGCGTATATCCTGAGTCAGTGGATGTTGATCGGGTGGAAACAGTTCAAACCGCATCAATGGTGTGCGATGGTGACTCTGTTGTGGGGCTTCGTGGCGACGATTCAGGCCACGGCATTCAATTGGGGTGGCTTGATGGCTTGCAGGTTCTTTCTGGGCATTGCCGAGGCCATGTTCGGGCCCGGGGTGCCGTTGTATTTGACCGTGAGTGTCTTTCCGCGTGGAAGGAGGGAAGGGCTGATTTGGGGGACATAGTTTTTCTATCCGCGCGAAAAAGTCGGATTCAGGCAAGGCGTGTTCATCTCGGGAGCGGCCATGGCGAATGCATACGGTGGAGCGTTGGCGTATGGCATCAGTCAGATTCGGGGATCTCTGGCGCCCTGGAAAATCCTGTTCCTTATTGAAGGTCTACCCACGTGTGCTTTTGCGATTATCGTCTGGTTCTTCTTACCGGACAGTATCAGCACCTCCACCTTCCTGAACGAGCGGGAGAAGGAGATTGCCCTTCAGTTCGTCGCCCGGAACCAACGGATCGATGTGGGCCAAGAGCGAGGAGTTCGCTTCCAGGAGATGTTTTCCGCTTTCAAGGATCCGAAATCTTTCCTGCCCGGGCTGATGTATTTTGGCTGGTACGTTTCGTTTCCCTTGTCACTCAAAACTTGAACAGAGGACTAAGCTCTGTTGTTTGCAGCAACGTCTCCTTCGCCTCCCTCCCCCTCTTCGTCCCCACCATCATCTCCGAAATGGGCTCCTTCACCCAAATCCAATCCAACGGCCTCTCCGCTCCTCCCTACGTGCTCTGCTTCTTCGTGATCCTCCTCCTCTGCTGGCTCAGCGACAGGACCCGAATGCGAGGCCCCTTCGTCGCATTGGCAGCCACCGTCGCCGCGATTGGATTCATCATCAACGCCACGACCGACACGACGGCGCCGAGATACACGAGTGTCTTCCTGAGTGTGTGGATCTTCGCGAGCGTGGCGTTGCTCTTGGCCTGGACGGCGAACATGAACGAGACGGAGAGCAAGAGGGGGGGTGGGTATACGATTCTGGCCACGGTTGGCCAGTGTGGGCCTTTATTGGGTGAGTTGACCTGACCTGAAAAACTCCGAGCTGAAAGCTTGTGAATGTTGTTGTTTCTCACACGACGACACACAGGCACGAACGTCTTCCCGGCGTCGGAAAAGCCGTTCTATCGCAAGGGAATGTGGATCTCCGCATCGATGTGTTTGATGGTGGCCGTGCTGGCCGTGATTTTGAGTTTATGGATCATCTGGGAGAATCGGAAGCTGGAGAAGGAAGGTGGTGGTGGTGGTGGTGCTGCTGCTCTTGAGGAGGAATTTGATACGGATGTCGGGGAGCAGCGGGAAGGGAGACATGTGAAGCATAAGCTTGTGTGGTGATGTGGTGATGTGGCGTGACGGGGTGTGATGAACGACGGATATGGGTAATGAGAAATGAGAAAAGTACTGCATAAGTAAAGGGCTTGTTCTGCAACACGTCAACGGCTACATGGCCTGCGAGGTATCTTTATGACTCAACATGGAAGCACGAAGGATGGCAAGCTTCGGGAAGCTCTGCAATGGAAGACCCGAAGTTGAACTTTTCAGCATGAATGAAAGAAGGCCTCGCGAAGAGAGAGAGAGAGAGGGCAAGAAGGCCAAGAGTGGATTTCCCTCAATTGATGGAAGCTAAGGTAGCTAGAATCGCAGGAAAGCTGGAAGTCCTATCCATCCTCCCCGATCATCCGTCCGTCCATCCATCCATCCTCATCGTGCCGATAGGAATCCTCCCCTCCAACGAACGAAGAAGGCAGATCCGTTTTCGTTTTCTTCATCATGGCTCAAAGAACGAACGTCCGTCCGTCCCCCACAACTCCCTCCAAATCTATGCATCATCGTCATCGTCATCGTCTCGTCGGCATCTCGATGGTGTGTGGGTGGGTGGGTAGGTGATGCAAGACTGCAGTGCAGGTAACGTTAGCATTGATGGCTCGAGAAGCAAGCAGACCCAAAAGGCAAGGAAAGGAAAGGTAGGGTAAAAAGAGGACGGACGTACGCATTCTCTAGCACTTGCACGAGCCCGGGGCGCAGCTGCAGGAGCTGCAGGAGCAGGAAGAGTTGCCACAGCCGCCCATTTTGGATTTTTTTTTTGGATTGGTTGGTTGATTGATTGATTGAGTGGTTGAGTGGTGTAGTGTAGTCGTAGATCGATATTGTTTCGTTTGTTGGTTCGTTGGTTGCTTGCTTGCTGTGTAGTTAGAAGCTCCAAGGGAACTATGGCAGAGGGGGGTGGTGGGGTCGACTATATATCCTGGAGTGAGCTGTTTCTGCGGTGCCAAGCGAATCGAAAGGCACGGGGTACGGACGGGTCGACGTGGGCGTGGGCGTGGGCGTGGGTGGTGAGAACGTGAAGGGAAGGGAAGGGCGACCAATCACCTTCTGCCACTCAATACTTATCCAGCAATCGCGCTGCTTTTGCGTGCGCGCGACTCCGAGAGACCCTTTCTGCTGTCGGCCGCCGTGACCGCGACACACGACACGACACGACAATCCATCAGATGCCGCCTGTGCCGCCGTCGGTGAAGGCCGGGCGTGGGCGATACGATGCCCATCCATACCCATCCATACACATCCCCCCATCCCTATACACGTCTTACGTTACCAGCCCTCGTCATTACTATTCCCATCAGCACTTCCTTCCCTTCCCTTTGCTGCTGAGGCTGACGATGATGATGATGATGATGATGATGATGATGATGATGATGCTGATGGCGGCGGATCCGTCCTCCCAACGACAGGTGGAGGAGGACCTCGGCTCGCTGCAAGTCCCAGCATTAATAACACTCCATCGTGATGACGAGCGAGTTTTCCCTCGAATCACGCGCTCCACGTCGCGCGCAAGCTAGAATAATAATGGGACATGGCATGATAAGAAAATAATAGGTGCACGTGCAGGTAGGTTGCAGCTTGCAGGTTGCAGCTTGCAGGTTGCGGATGCAGGTGCTTCTTCGGGGAACGTGGGGCGCGCAAAAGTGCCGCCGCCGCCGTCGTCTCAGGGATCGGATCTATCCATCTATATACCACGCACGCACAAAGACCGCAACTTGGAACAGGAACAGGAACAGATATCATACCGGAGCTACAAGGAAATTTTTCGAGGCGGAAAGGGGACGAAAGAAAAGATGGAATACTTTTTGGTGTCTCGTGATGACCATCGACGAGGTCTTCGTGGCGTCGCTTCGGCCGCTAGATTTTTAACGGGTTGCGTTGACACTTGCTCTGCTCACTTCACTTCCATTGACGGCCATTTTCACCGTCATTGAGAGAAGCGTCGCCATCTTTCTTACTCACTCTGTCTGGCTCCACGGCATCCTTTTCAGCGCTTCTACCAATGCACTTCATCACGCACCCGGGAGGGATCGAAAAAGACACCGGCTCATTCGGCGACTCTGCCGCAGGCCCGGCGCAGCATGAGATTCGGAAAACAGACGTACAATAGCCATATGTTTCCAAAGGCTTACGACAGTGATATTCTAATATTCCATCGATTGACGCGCGCAGATGCTATCCGCTCCGCTCCGCTCCGCTCTGGGCCATCCATGGAAGGGGCTGCTTCCGGTCTGTGCAACATCAATTTTGGTGTTCTTCCTCCTACTTTGTTTGCCATCCGAACGTGCACCGGTCAATAATAATGGTCTTCTTCTTCTGCACATCATCATTTGCCCAGGTCAATGGTAACTTGGCCGCGACTTCAGGCTCGGTCGCCGCACAAGGAGAAGAGAGCAGCTAGCTGATCCCACGGTTGGAATGCCGGCGAGCATGTATTTGCCTGCGAGGGAGATGTTGTTGCGTGCTTGCTTGAAATCGCCAATTTGTCGGACACTTTGGCAGCTGTGCAAGAGCTGGAGGGAAATGTAATGCAATGGTCCGCCATGACATTTGCAGAGTTAGTTATCTTGAAAAGTGAAATCCCGCGATGGGCACGAACCCGCTTGGATATGGGGAAGAAAGTGGGCTGTGGTCTGTGGTGTGGTGTCGCAGGAGATAGACGGCGGCAATGGGTTCCTGGTTCATCAGCCACGGCCCACGACCACGGCCAAGCTGGCGAGCGCCTTCAAGCTGAGCGTGATTGGTTTTGTACATGCTGATTGATCTGCGTTCTTGGACGTGAACAGTCAGTCAGTCAGCAGTTGACTGCATGTATGGCGTTCGTTGAGGACTGTGGGCTGCAAGAGGGAGATTTGATCTTGATGCTGATTCTAATGCGAATGCTGATGGACAGCCAAGCCCGCTCAACGGTTCTCTCTCTCTCTTCTATTCTCTCACTTAATTCGCACCATCCAGCCACCGCAAGGCGATGCATCCATCGTACGTACCGCACGAACAGAACGAGGAAGTTTCGCTACCAAACCGACCGAGCAATGCAAATTTTTGCACCGCCGCGACTATCAAAACCCACGATGCCTTGACGAACGAGTCCGCAGCCATCCTGCCATCCTGCTTATTGCTGCTATCCGCTATCCTCCACATACCGACCTCGCGTAGAAGATACATACCATTCGGTCGGCAGCAACGTCCCTTTTCTTTCCTTTGAGATCGATCGGAAGAAGATCGGGAGATCCCGTCAATGATATTATAGTTGAGATAAACCATACCTACTTTCTCGCGACGATTCTTGCAAGGGAGCAAACAAATCCTACCTATCAATCAATCAATCAATCAATCAATCAATCAATCAATCAATCAAGCTGAATAGACCTACCTTAAACTCTTTCAATTCAATTCAAAAGTTCCTCCCACCCAACCCACCAAATGCATTCAGTCGTTCGTAAGAAAGTCCTGCTAATCCTCAGGGTAACACCCTCAAGAGAAAAAAAAAACCCCCCTCTGGCTCTACTACAGACTAAATGAATGGGCGACTGATGATAATGTGCACGGTGATTCCACACATCTGGCGATTTTGGGGATCATGCATCTAGAAAAAAAAATTGGAAAAGACGGTGATGCCGAAAAGAAGAGAGAGAGAGAGCCATCCATCATTCGCCGCTCCCGTCCCATCTTCCCGTCAATACGAATGACCGACCGACCGACCGTACCGGCACGGCAAACCTCATGCTAGCCTGCCCTAACGAACGCCTGGGAGATATGCAATTAACCGCGGTCCCTCTCCTCTGTCCTACGCCATCATCATCATCATCATCATCGAGCCGTCCAATCCGGATGCTCTTGTTGCCCGGGTCCATGTCCATGTCCATGACCATGATCAGAGACATCCACGTTGCCAATCGTCTTCGAATCGGGGTCATGCAACAGCTGGGGCTGAGGTGCCGGATGAATCTGATCGTCCGAGTGTCCCTCGACGTAGATTGGTGGTGGGGCAGAAGAGCTACTCGACTCGCCACTGTCACCTCTTGAGCGCCCGTCCACGACATTCAGAGAGGGGCTCAGGCGAGGCGATCCAGTAGGCGAAGGCTCTCTCACCTCCTCTTCGGCTTTTGTCTCGGGGGCATGTTCGATGTGCTCATTTCCATGCTGCTGCTTATCTTCTTCACCAATCATGGCAGCCAAAGATCTGAAGTTGAACATGGGCTCAACATTCGTTGCGGCCGGAGTTCCCAAAGCCGACGAGACGTTTGAGCCATCGTGTTGCTGCTGCTGTTGTTGGGCACCGGCAGCGACGTCTGCGCCGCTTGGGCTAGCAAGGAGAACACTCGAGGACGAATCCGCTCTCTGACTCCCTGGCGTCGGTGTCTCGGCAAACGAAGAATTTGCTGAAGACGCATTCGAGAGCTGCCGTAAATGTAGTCCGCGCGGGCTTGGTGTTGCTAACGGTGAAGGAGCATTGGGCTGCAGGTTGGCCCTGGACTCCTCCAAGTGCTTCTGCGCATTGCCCACACCCGACGAAGTGGCAGGCGGAGAAGGCGAGTCTCGGTTTAATGTCGATGTGGGCTCGTTCAGCGGATTGAAGCCCGCAAAATCCTGTGCAGGCTGCTTGCCCTTTCCTTGTCCTTCCCCCATAATCGATTGTTGTCGTACGCCCACAACACTCGTCGATCGCACCGTGCTCGTGCTCGCCCACGTACTGGTACTGTCGTTCGTCCCGGCCCTATACAGTGACGAGCTGACACCACTACTGCTACCCTGCCGCTTTGCGAGCTTCTCTGCCTTCTTCTCTTCTTTCTTATCAGCCTTGGCCTTCTTCTTGGCCTCTTTATTGGCCTCTTTCTCCTCTTTCCGCTTCCGTTCTTCCTCCGCAGCGAGAGACAACCTTATGGCCTCCATCATCATAAGATCTTCCAGATCCTCGACTCGATGTCTTCGCGAGCTCGTCCGTCCCGAAACCAAATCAGAGCTTCCCTCTCCTTGACGACGTCTGTTAGCAGAAGGCCGAAAGAAGGCATCATACTCTGCCGGAGACATACCTTCCCGAGGCGTGCCACTGCCACTAGCATTCGGACTGTCCAACAGGACGGTCCTCCTGCGTCTACCTAGTAACCCTGCGCTGCGTAGCTGACCATCACCTTGATTGCCCAGCACATAGGCAGCGTTGTGTAGAGCAGTGGCAGCAGCTGACCGCCTGAGCGCTTGAGCTCTTGCGTCTGCCAGTTTCTTGGCCCAATCAGGCCTCACGCGGTCTGTCGTGACGACGCGTGGATCGTTCGCTGACAGAGATCCAGCTCGTCTTCGTCCTCCACCATTCTGGAGCGAAGTAGAAGACGACATTGCAGAATTGCCATTCCGCAGAGAACCTTGTTGATATGCATATGATAGGCCTCTTCTGAATGGCGGTGGTTGATATGTCACGCCAAACTCAGGCGTCACACAAAAAGGACAAGCAGCAACTTCCGACACCAACACCTCAGCCTCTTCGTCAGGTGGCCTTTGTTGGCCCGAATGTTCGTGCTCCGGCGGGTGAGGGTCCGGTCGCTTTATCTGGACGAAGCACTCTGAGCATATCGACTGGTCGCAACACCGAGTCTTGTTCAAGAATGGCGGATAGAACATGAAGCAAATTGGGCACTCGGCCGCATCTTTGTAAAGCCATGCTAGAAGCAACTGGCCATTAACGTATGGCTCGTCTGGCAGCCGAATCTCTTGCGGGGAAAGATCTGGCGACTCGCTCTTTCCTGTCAAAGCAGAGGCCAGTGTCTTAGCTCGACCTCTGAATAGTGGGTTGTTAGAACTCGGCGGACTCGTCGGCGAAGCAGGTCCAGAACTAGATAAGAAAGCAGCACTCGACGGACTCAGAGAGGCGGATCTGTCCGACTGATACGACTGAGATCTACCCGTAATCGGCACAGTCAAGCCGTTCAGATTCGCATCATTAGACTGCGCATCGTTAGAAGGCTGTGAGGCGGTATGCAACACATCAGGCGGTACAGCATCGGCCTCGGGGATAGGCTGCTTCTTCGCGGCAGCAACTAGCTGTGCCTCTGTCCAGGATTCTTTGTGATCATCGAGTCCTTGCCAGAATGGAGCCAGTCTTCGCTCGATCTGCAGCTGCCGCACAACCTGCTTGTTGAAGTCCTCAGGGCCAGTATATACTCCCACGGTGACCAGGTATCCACCATCTACGTGCTCTTCTCGCATGCTCCGTTCTCGTTCTCTCAGTCTTGCCTGTCTCTCACGCTCAGCGCTTCGTGCCTCCCGTTCCTGTCTCGTTTCTCGCGGTCGTTCCGAAGCTGACGGCTCTTGTTCCCTCTCTCCTCTCCCGCCCAGATGTAAGAACGACAGATTCTGTCTGCTTTCCCGGGCACTGCCGTTCCGACCATACACACGATCCGCTAAGCGACTGCCGGACGTGTGATGTGAGGGTGAAGGCTCGCCCGAGTCAACTTGCTGACCATTCCCGTGTCGGAGGTTGCTGGGCCGCTTGCGCTCGTCTTTGGAAGAGCTGTTGCCCATCTTGGGTAGCTTGGTAGAGTGTTTCGGAAACCACGCTCGCTCAGGTCAAGTTGCGCGCAAAGTCGAGCTGATGTAGTTTGCGCTGGGTTTGGTGTAGCATTGAACGAGAGAGGTCCAGATCAGATGGCGTGCTACTGTATCACCAGTACGGGCATCGGAGTATCCCGCTGAAGAACCAAGAGAGGTGTGGCTGTTTGGCTTGCGTGCGAGCTATACAATCGAAATGATCAAGGCGCACGTGGGCAATAGATAGCCAGGGTGGACAGGTGGGTGGGTGTAGTGAAATGGTGTGGTGTGTCTTGTGAGGCCTCCGGGATATGGTGGATTCGACGGGCCCTTCAAGTGTTACACCTGAAGCTCATCTGGCCTCGCACATGCTTGCGGCACCTGGTAAGACGCAGATCCGGATATCGCTCTTCGCGGCGCTCGGCAGGGAATGCAGAACAAGGGCGGAGGTGATGATCGCGGGGGGCGTTCGCGTGGTGCTGTAGCAATGATGGGCGGGCCCTGAAGACGCTGCACGGCGGGCGAGGTGAATGGCGATATGATGCGGGCGGTAGGATAAGCCGGATGGGGACGGCCGAGTCGAAATCAAGGATTAGTAGAGGATGAGTGAGAACAGCAGCAGCAGCAGCAGCAGCAGCAGCGGTACACTAATGTGGTAGGAGAAGGAGCAGCTGCTGCGGCGTAGTCTATCTGCAGGTGTCGGTGTCTAGCACCGAGCCAGAGCAAGAATGCAGCTCGCTCTGACCTCACCGCGCCTGCCGGCTCTCAACCCAATCCCTCACACCCAATCACCACCAGGACACACCAGGCACTGCCCGAACTACCCTGTCGATACACGTGCATGCGAGTGCATGCGAGCTGGGGAAAAGACATCAAGAATCAGCAGGATCAATAAGGTAACCTCAAAATCGTCCTCCGCGATGCTTTCACGTGCTTGGTTGGCATAGCTTCTAGATCACACATATCTTGTCGCTGCCCGCGGAGCCAGACAATCCTCTCAGACGCCACTTTCGCCTCATCAACGCTCATCAAACACAGATGAGATCACTAGCGACAGGCATGTCCCATCTACTTCTTCACAGGCAGACGCTTTCCTGCAACTGTACGCGCATACAACCCCGTTCACATGACGGGAAACTACGCCATCTCTCTCCTTATCGGCGCTCTCGCCCTTGTCACTACCGTAGTGGCAGGCTAACATCATCTGATGGTAACTCATCGGGCAATGGACTCGCTGCAGGGGTCATCCAAGGCTCTACCTCGGGAGGCTGTGAGGGCTGCTGTTGCTGCTTCGCGCGCTTGTTGACAAAGCCCTCGGGCGGCGAGTCCCACGTGAAGTCCAGGTACTCGTCCAGATGCTCCTGGATCCCATCCGCCAAGATCTGGACTGCTCTCTGACGATTGAGACTCCACTCGTGGTCTCGTTCCCATCGTCCAGCAAGGCGAGCGGTCTCTGCGCCGTTCTCGAGCCCATCTAGAATCGACCTCCAGACTTGCATGGTCTTCTCCAGTTCGCTAAGCTTGCTCACACCCATCACGGTGACTCCTAGACGATTGCCGCCGACTTGAGAGTTGAGCTCTTGTTTCCATGGCACGCCCGAGGCAGGATCCCCGCGAGAGCCGACCGTCGCTCCCAATTTTAGCCAGCTCTCCAGCGCATATCGAATCGCAATGACCTCTAGCTTCTCGTCGTGTCGATCGCAGAAGTCGCTGGCCCGCTTGACCGCAGAACGCATTCCGTTGTCCGCAGGATGCCAATTGCCCATGCTGCCCAGAGGAACACCCTCTCGTCGCAGTAAGCCCATACCGAGAGGCGAGGCGTTGGGAACAACGTCGACTCCGGCTTCTTTCAACTGCTTGACTCCAGTAGATGCAAGCAATTGATTCTGCAGCGTGAAGTTCGCATAAGACATAACCGCGTCCAGTGGTTCGCCGGTCTCCCGCAGTACGCGCTTCGCGATCGAACACAGCACCGGCACGGGGTATCCAGAGATTCCAATGTACTTGATCGTCCCATCTTCGTCGCGTATTCTCCGTAGTTCGTGGATCGCTTCCATGACCTCGTCTTCAGACACAAACTCAACATCGTGACAGTAGATCAGATCCAGATACGCCGTCTTTAACCTCTCCAAGCTTCTCCGAACACTCTGTCGTACCCATTCTTTCGAATAATCGAATTCGTCTGATGCTATGCGCCCGCATTTTGTGATGAGGAAGTAATCGCTTCGTGCAAAGTTCTCACGCACAAAGTCGGTTTCGAGAGCGGCGCCGAGGATTTCTTCAGATGGGCCGTAGTAGGGCGATGTGTCGAACGCGCGCACGCCGAATTCTAGCGCTTTGCGCACAAGGCCTGTGGTGTCGAGCTCGTAGGGATCCGGGTTGTATTGGTAGTTGAAGGTCGCGGTGCCGAAGATGAGGGGAGGGAGGACGGCGGAGAGAGGGGTCTTGGTCGCATTGTCGGACATTGTGAGACTACGTGAGTAGGCGAGCGCCTGCGCTCGTTTCACGTTTCACGGGATCGCTGTCGCTGAAGTGGTCGGGCGCTGTGCTATCAACGGGAGAAAATCGTCGCGGCGCAATAGATGAGATATCCCGTAGCGATGAGATATCGCGTAGCGCACGACAATGTGGTATAGAGTGATGAGGAGGAGGAGGAGGAGGAGGAGCAGTTCACCGCGGCGAGGCAAAGAACAGTGGTGCTTTGTTCACCGCATGGTGGAGGAAGGGACAGGAACAAGGGAAGACGACAACAGTGTTGAAGTCATAGAAACCTGTACGGGCGTCCTAATCTCCGGCATTATTAGTAGTATGATCAGGGGAAGGGAAGGGGAATCGCCGAGGGGACGGCGGACGGCGAACAAGGCGAAGCGAAAAAGGTTGAAATGGGGTAAGCAGTCCGGGAAGTGGTGCGGTAGTAGAGCCGTGGGAAGCGTGGCTCGCGGTGCCAACGTTTCCCTGTGTTGCCTGTGATCCAAGCAAAAAGTCATGTTGATGGACGATGGGCGAGCTAGCGGATGACGAGCTCGCGCGCCTCGCATCTGGATCTGGACAGCTGCGCACGGGAGAAGATTGCCGTATCTGATCTGCACTGATTGGTCCGAGCGAGATCCGGAAGAATGGTCAGCTGTGCGGGAAGCGGATAATGGCAGAGGATCAGTGACTACATTCTGCAGGTGACCATGACTGTGCACAGCAGTAGGAAAACGACCAACTAAAACGCTGTGATCCTCTCCTTCTCAAGCACACTTCTGTCTTCTACCGCTGTCGAGCGACGGAGACATGAGGCCTAACAACTCATACGCTACTCAGTTGTGCGGCCACGGCCGTTCACGACCAATGAGGCACAACGTAGCCAACAGAGTGTTCCTCTCCTGTCTATGGAGATGATTGGTTCTTCCTTTGGATGCGGTAGCGTCTCGACTAATACCTGCTTACCACCAATTCAAATCCCGCTTTGCGATCGCGGCTTCCACCTTCGCGTCCACAAGACCCTCGACTTCACCTTCCATCAGCACCTTACTGATCTCGCTGACGACCTGTAAGATGTAAAAGAGAATATATTAGCCAGCAATTCAGAGAAGCCCGAGCATCCATAGACATGATAAGCCAAGCTGATGGTTTAGATTGACCGATGCAATGGGGATCGATCACTCCTGCCTCTGGAGACCCTTACCTCTCCAGCCCTGACGGCTGTTTCCGTGTAGGTATCAATTTGTCTCCTTTCCGCGTCAACTACACTCTTCAATTCCTCTAACGACAGCAGCCGTCGAGTCGGCCAGAAAGCTCGACAGCCCTTCGTCTCGGCTTCCAGTGCGAGAGTCCCGGTCCGCAATTCGTGGTATAAATCTTTATACCGCGCCTCGGCGATCTGAATGACATCCCAGCTCCACTCAACAGCCTTGCGCATCATGGTGACCTACGGTGGGGGCAAGGTCAGGAAATATTTCAGACACAGTCATGCGAAACAAAGGCACTGAATGCTGGCAATTGAGTCGAGAAAGGAGGATGAAAGGGAGTTGGCGTACCTGCTTCGAATGCTCAGAGCCCAAGCTCTCAGCTTTCATTTCCAGCTTTCCAAGTTCTCCGAGCCAGTCACTCAACACCAATATCGTCTCCGCCGTGAACTTGACCAACTCTTCGACTTTGAGCAACTGCTCTCCTAGGAAATGGAAATACACGTTGAGAAGCGTGTATGAGCGGGTCCAGCGTGCGCCGTATGGGATTCGATAGTAAGCCTGCTCCCATAACGCTAAAGTGGAATTATTCCACGTATTGAATTCTCTGGTGAATAGTTCGACAGTCTCGTTGAGGGACCGGATTCCAAATTGTCCCCAGAGAAGATTAGTGTGTCGATAATGGTAGTCATTCGAGCTGAGCTGTTCGATCATCTCCTGTGCAATGTTGGCTTTCGTCGCTAGCGATTCGAGGTCGTTCGCATCAAGGTGGATATTCTTCGTGGGATCTTCAAGTTTCGGGTACAGTTGGGTGAGGTTTGCCATGGTGAGATGCGTTGCGAAACCGACGAATTCGAGTTGGGTGGACATTTCATTGAGTTTTGTGATTTCCTCGAGGATTTTGGTGGTAGGCGACATCCCTGGTGAGAGCGTGTCAAGGATGGAGGTATGCGGTTTGATCCAAGAGCTCTCGCAGATGCTCACGCTCCATGGTATGCCAGAGCAGAGGCCACTGGCACTGCGTAGAAAGATCCCAATGGAGACGATGGTGATTGAGACCAATGCCAGCATCTGAAAGAGTATCCAAGCCTGTCCTACAACTTTGAACCCACGCTGTCCTGCTTGCTCTTTCCTTTCCCTATCTCTCCTCCTGTTCTCTTCAAAAACAGAATTGTATCCATAGTCAAACCAGACGTTGCTCTTCCCCCATCGCCGTCTTGGAGAAATCTGCTCTTGCTCGACGGCCATTTTTCCACATCGTCTCTTTCGTAAAGATGAATGAGAGGGAATACCAACTGCTGAGGCACCTACATGCCTGAGCTCGCAGATGTTCTTTGTGACTTAATGACCTGCCTTTTCGTTTTCTTGTCCGGCTTCGGTTCATTCAGCTGCCTCGTCGCAGGCTTCACTTGGTGTGCCTCCAATTTGCACGGAACAACGCCTGTGTTTTTCTTTTCAGTCCCTTATCGTCACGCTCTTGAACGTCAAGTGACATTGAACGCGATTCCGTCTTGGCGAGAAGATATTCGATCGGTCATGCGTGTCTTCGATTGCGATCGCGCGGAATGTGTTCCTTTGTCCTGCGGCTGTCCGACTTCATCTCATGAATTTTATAACCTTTGGAGTGCATCACTGCAGCGTATAATTGATCATACGAACGAGTGTCGTATATCATCGCGCGGAGATGTGAACAGCTTCGTGAAAACAAGAGGATGTGAGCACTGAGCAGGTTGTCCGTAGTGGCGGGAAGATCCGACTGCGGAAGTCCGTGGCGGGCCGAACTCGCGCAGTTTTTTAACCATTATAAATCATGTTGGTCCATGCCTCCTATCGGATTGGGCGGATGGTCTAGGGGTATGATTTTCGCTTCGCATGTTTCATACATTGCTTGTGAAAGGTCAGGGGTTCAATTCCCCTTTCGTCCAAACTTTTTGCTTTTTCTTGTATTCTTCCTTTGCGGGCTCTCCCTCCCAATTCTACAGGCGACCTCATTGCATCAATTGCTCTGAAAAACCATCGTCACCAGACGCTACATGGTCATGTCGCCACTTTTGTTATCTTGATCCCAAGATTGCCAGCAAAGCTCAGGCCCATAGCGAGTCGGATCGTTCAAAAATAGCAGTAGCAGCTGTCGAGATCACACGCTTTCCCACCTTTCGACCACTACTGAGAGGTCGTGAGGTACTTTAAACTCCCATCGTGCTAAGTTCGTATTCCGGGTGCTGACTAAGATATAACCACTTCCCAGTCCATCGTAGATATGTTCCGATTTCTTCGCTAGAAATCTTGGCATTTTTGGCTATCCAGGCAACTCACAAACCTTCGCCTTGCTCAAATCCAATGTTTGGTGCTGGCACGCCTTGCAATTGCATGTTTGAGGAGGTGGAGATAATCAAGCTTACATCGGAAGTTGCCGATCTCCGGAGCGTTCGGAATGAAGTTCTCGAACGCGAACGACATTCTCATCAGACCGATTGCTATGCCATTGTCATGCTACAACCTCACCGTCGCCTTGACCTAGCTTACTGTGAGACTGGTCTTGCCGGGTAGAAGCCCTGCGAGAATAGTGCTTGAGATCAGGCACCAACCAAGCGCAGTCAGCATGTGATAATCCGGGGTTGCTGGTTTGCATTGCTTATCCGCCTCAAAATGCTCTCCCCAAGCACTGTCCCCAAGCAAATAAGAAGAGGCAACAAGATTCGATAAGATCTCAAGGAAGTCTGGTCTGCCCTAGATAGTTGGCATCACCACGCTCTCCGAGAAAGGAACACATGGCTTGGACAATACGTGCCAAGCGAGGATCTACCTAGAAAGTTAAAATGAAGAGCATGGCTTCCAAACTCTGTACGAGAACCTATTTTGTGCGGTGATACAAGCGGAGAGCGGGAGGCCGTGGAAGGAGGATCACACCTCGAATTCCGTACCCATTCTGTGCTGGTGATACAAGCGGAGGCCGGCAGGCCGTGGAAGATGATCGGACCTCGAAATTCCTTTATATTTACCCTTCCACTTCGCCCTTCGTCTTGTCTTCTGGGCATCCTACATTGAAGGCTTTACTCGACCATAGTCGCTCGTTTGCAAAAAAAAAATACTATCATTCACCGTCATTCATTGAAAAACTCATCACGTTCATTATCTTGTTGTCGAAGAAATGCAGGGTCTCGTCTTCCTCGCCGGTCTTCTGACCGCTGTCAATGGAGGTGCTTTACTCCCTCGAACGGCCAACTATCCAGATCCGCAATACATGCCCTCGGGCAGTGGTGACAACTCAGCAATCCATCCAAGCGAAAGTCAAGACAAGCCTCTACCACCACACAGTGGAGGCGGAGCATACCCCCCTCCATCCTACTCCGGAGGAGGAAGCGGAGGCTCCCTGTCCAACCCCAGCGGAGGACCAAGTGGAAGTGGTGGTGGAGGCGCCGGATACTCGCCTTCATCCAACGGCGGATCGGACAACCCCAGCCAAGGCGGAAGTGGAAGTGCTGGAAGCGGAAGTGGTGGAAGCGCAAGTGGTCTCATCTGCGGCGCCTCAGACATAGTAGACCACATCGTCGTCAAAGGCGACACCCTCGGAAAACTAGCCCACCAATTCAACACCGGCATCTGCGATATCGCCAACCTAAACAACATCGCCAATCCCAACCTGATCATCACCGGCACTACCCTCCACATACCCGAGAACTGCGCCAATCCGGATAACACCACCTGCCACCCTGACCAGGATACTACCCCAACTGAAGTCTGCGTCCTCGGCTTGCCTGGCACGTACACCGTCAAGTCCGGCGATACTCTGAACCAAATCAGCAAGAACTTCAACATCACGCTCCAATCGCTCGAAGGGGCAAACACGCAGATTTCGAATTTCGATGTCATTACCCCCGGGGAACTGATCAATCTCCCCATTTGCCCGAATAGCCAATGTGAGAATGTAGGAACCTACACCATTCAGAATGGGGATCTGTTCGTGGATCTGGCGAAGAAATATGGCACAACCATTGGCCAGATAGAAGCTTTGAACGAGAATGCGGATCCGGAGCAGCTGCAGCCGGGAATGGTGATTGTTCTGCCGCAAGGGTGTAGGAATCTCACGGAGGCTGTTGCTTGATGGAGTAGAAGTGCAGTGGTCTTCCGAAGAAAACGCTGGGTGGTGTTCTGTATGGTTTATTTGCTTTGGGATACGACTGGTAGTGTTTGCATGGTTGGTTCAACGTTCTGATTGGATATTGCACTGTCCTGCGCGGTCGTAGAGTAAATGGCAATTTGTTCTACCGGTGTGACCCACTCACATGTAACGAATCGTTCTCCTCGTGAATGCGGCCACAACCCGAAGCCGAGATGATGCCTAGGTGATTGAGAATTCAAAGCTTGAACTCGAAATTGGAGCGCTCCCATCCGCCGCTCTGAGGATCTGGTGTCCTGGCCGCGATCCTTTCGATAAATGCGTTCTTCCGTTCGTTTGCGCGGTCCGTACACAACTCGTATACAGTACTCAAGTTGAAGAGCAGCGTTGGGAACACTGGGAGACGTGAAGACAGATCTTCTAGAGCGCTGCGTGCGGAGCTGATGTGTCCGGTGTAGAGCAATGCTACCGCGGCGTTCTGAGCGAAATCTTCGTGACTTGGAAATTCTGCAATCAGACTCTGATAGCTCTTTACTGCGGCCGAGTAGTCGCCATCGCCAACCCTCAAAAGAGATTGCAGGCCTTTCTTCCTCGCTTCATCGTGAATTCGATCGACAGAGTGGTGTGCTCCGGTGAAATCCCCCACTCGTAGGCGAAGTAAGGCTTTTCGATAGGTCACTTCATCAGCATCCACGTCGACGAGTGTATCCAGATGCCTCGCAGCGGTCTCAAGCTCTCCCATCTCCACCAAAGCATCGCAAACGCGCATTCCAAGATCTTGCAAATGTGCACTCCACATGGCGATGGAAGTGCCATCACCAGCATCCTGCGCGCGACGGAGATTGGAGCGGACTTCACCGGCAAGTGCATACAACGACATGATTCCGCGTCTACCACCGTCAGCAGCACCAATGGATTGCAAACGGACTAGTAAAAGTCGGAGCTCCCATGGAATAAGTGGAACAATATCCTGAGCGCCGGGTGGATTCCGTGCCAAGAGGTCGATGAGAGGAATGGCTTCTTGAGCTGCCATATCGGGTCGCGAGATCAAGATCAGACAGGCCAAGCGGGTGTACAGCAACTGTAGAATGTGTTCAGCCGCATCAGATGGACTTGCATACAGATCTCTCAAGGCCTTCTCCGCAGCTCGTCTGAAGTGACCGCCCTGGAGGAGGTCCGGCAGAGAGGCATTGGCAGGAGGCTGATGCTCTGACTCCAGGAAAGCTTTGGGTACATCCTGAACGAAAAGCTCGTGGTAGATGCCTGGGTCTTTGAGAAATTGGAGATTTGCTGTTTGCCGGAGCGGCTGTGGCAACAACGCCGGCTCTGGTATCGGAGGTGTAGATCGTTGCGATTCCGGACTTTGAACTGACTGGGTTATCTGAGATGGTGAAGAGGTGGAGTCAGCGGGCGAAGATTCAGCTAGAGGACTGTGTAATCAGCATCAGCCTAAAAGCAAACACATGAAGTTAGCAACACTCACTCGTCTGTGGCCTCTTCTAGGAGACCCTTGGTCGCCCGGGTGGGCGCCGGATGTGATATGTTCCTCGCATGGCGACGCACACTACCAGGCGGCGATTTAGGAGAGTCCATGGCGTTGAAATACAGCGATTTGTTGATAGGGGGTTTGTGGTCGGTGGAAAGCATTCACTTGAGGACGGGCTAAACGCGCTGACAGGTTCTGGCCGAAGTCGCAGGGAGCAGCCAATCAGAGACGTATCTACGGTAGATCCCGTGTGGGGCTTCCTCGGCAGTGCGGAGCGATTTTGAGTCAATGGTCGACTCACGCCTCTTCGTACTCAAGAACAATTGTAGCGCTTTCTTTCACACTCACACACTCCAATCTCTGCTCTCCAAACCGTCTATACGCGCCTGCGATCCAGCATCTGTTGAAAGGCGTGCACAACACCACATCCGCAGCCATGTTGCAATCCAAAGCGGCCTCCAGGGCCGTACAATCCCAATGTCGCCGATTTTCGAGTACGCCTGCAACAGCAGCCATCTCTCCCTACCGAAAACAATTGCCCCAGACCCAGCAAAAACCGGCACGACGAAATGTATCGGACACCGCGACACGATCAGCGCAAGCCGCTACGGCGCCGTCGCCACAAAGAGCCGTGCCCAGCCCTGCCTTCAACCGTGAAGACAGTTCGAAAGTGAGGGGCGTTTCACGTTTGGAGCCATTCAGACAACCCGAGATGGATCACAGCTTTGTCGGAATGAAGGGTGGAGAGATATTCCATGAGATGATGCTTAGGCAGGGCGTGAAACACATCTGTACGTTGCATGGCACCACTCGAGCACATGCCGAGGCCATGTCGAAAAGCTAATGCGAAAGACAGTTGGATATCCTGGAGGCGCCATTTTGCCCGTCTTCGATGCCATCTACAACAGCGAACATTTTGACTTCATCCTCCCCAGACATGAGCAGGGCGCGGGTCACATGGCCGAGGGTTACGCGCGTGCTTCTGGCAAGCCTGGTGTCGTCCTCGTGACATCTGGTCCCGGAGCCACCAACACCATCACTCCGATGCAAGACGCTCTGATGGATGGTACTCCGATGGTCGTGTTCTGCGGACAGGTCGTGACCTCAGCAATTGGCTCCGATGCCTTCCAGGAGGCGGACACTGTCGGTATTTCAAGAGCATGTACCAAGTGGAACGTCATGGTCAAGAACATTGCGGAGCTTCCAAGAAGGATAAACGAGGCATTCGAGATTGCAACCTCTGGACGACCCGGCCCAGTCTTGGTCGACTTACCAAAGGATGTCACTGCTGGAACTCTGCAAAGGCCAATTCCTATGACTTCGACCCTGCCAACACATCCATCGGCCGCTACCATCGCAGCACGTGAGCTTTCCTTGAAGCAGTTGGATGGCAGCATCAGACGCTCTGCCGATCTCATCAACATGGCGAAGAAGCCAGTTGTGTACGCTGGTCAGGGTGTCCTTGGCCATCCGGATGGACCTAAATTCTTGAAGGAGCTCTCCGAGAGGGCTCAGATTCCAGTCACCACAACTTTGCAAGGTCTTGGCGGATACGATGAGCTTGACCCCAAGTCTCTCCACATGCTTGGTATGCACGGCTCAGCATACGCCAACATGGCCATGCAAGAGGCAGACTTGATCATCGCTCTAGGCGGACGATTCGACGATCGCATCACTGGTAGCGTTGCTCGCTTTGCGCCTCAGGCACGTCTCGCAGCGTCGGAGGGCCGCGGAGGCATCATCCACTTTGACATCATGCCGAAGAACATCAACAAGGTCGTGCAAGCCACCGAAGCTGTGGAGGGTGACGTGACCGCCAACCTCGCCCTTCTATTGCCACACATTGAAGCCAGAACACAGGAACAACGAAAGGAATGGTTTGGCCAGATCAAAGCCTGGAAGGAGCGCTTCCCATGGGCATATGAGAAGGAAGACGGCCCAGACGGTGCCATCAAGCCCCAGACCGTCGTGTCAACTCTGTCCGACATGACCGCCGACAGGAAGATGGACACCATCATTGCGACTGGTGTCGGCCAACATCAAATGTGGGCAGCGCAGCACTTCCGCTGGAGAGCACCACGCTCGATGATCACTTCTGGAGGTCTTGGAACGATGGGTTACGGTTTGCCAGCAGCTATTGGAGCCAAGGTGGCACAACCGGAAAAGCTTGTGGTGGACATTGACGGTGACGCCTCGTTCCTCATGACGCAGACGGAGCTTGGCACGGCTTCTGAATTCCAGATCGGGGTCAAGGTGATTGTTTTGAACAACGAAGAACAGGGAATGGTCACACAATGGCAATCTCTCTTCTACAACGACCGCTTCGCGCATACGCACCAGAGGAATCCGGACTTCGTCAAGCTTGCAGAGGCTATGCACGTTCCGGCGAGGAGAACTACCAAGTTGGGCACTCTGAAGGATGACCTGCAATGGTTGATCGAGGGCTCTGGCGAAGGACCAGCGTTTCTGGAGGTCAAGGTCGACCAGAAGGTGCCCGTGCTGCCCATGGTGCCCGGCGGTAGCGCTCTGCACGAGTTCCTGGTGTACGACGAAACCAAGGAGAAGGAGCGGAGACAGAGGACCAGGGAGCGATCGGGAAGATGATGAAGACACGCGGAATCTTCTTGAGGTGTCTGCTTTCTGCTCTCGCTTTCTGCAAGGTGTTCTACGGCGCTGTGCATCGGTTGATGGTATGATCTAAGGGCATTGGGAGGAGCGTTTGGGTTCAAAAAATTGTCTGTATTAATGGGGAGGAGCTCTGGATTGGCGCGCGCGCGCGAGGGAAAAGTTGGCGAGGGAGGAAAAGTGCTGGAAAAAGCAATACCCCCTGCACATGCGCTGTAACTTATTCTCTTCACCGTTACCAGAAGCACCAATCATGGCACGCTTTCACAGCTACATCAGCTACATCTCAGCACCCCGTTGCAAAAAAGGTCGTTGGGGGACTCGCTCGGTACGAGATTGATTGGTGCGACGTGGACGGGGGAATGGGATCCATTGGTACACGTATGTAGGAGCTTTTGCCAGGAGGGTTCAGCTGATTATTGATGAGGTGATTGATGTAGCGATGTATGATGTGTGATGGGAGAGCTGTGGTGGATGGCTGCGTGCAGACTGTACGAGTTTCCACATTTGGTAGGAGGTACATGTACATGTAGCGTTCGTTGATCAGTGCTGAGTCGGGAAGGCTGCAAGGCAACCTGTAAGGAAACATGATTGCGAATTTTTGGCATGTGAAAATGGTCGTCGCTTGGATGCATCCGTCCATACAGCGTTCCCGAAGGAAATACTGGGAACCGCAACACATCATCATTCGATGCTTTGTTCTTATCGTCAATGATTCTGGAACACGTCGCCTGGTCGCCTGATTGTGAGACAAGGAAGAGAGAACAAGGTCCCAGTTTTGCGGGGGGAGAAGCTGGTTTGTTTCAGCTTTTTCCCCCGGAAACACAGAATCGAGCGATTGGATTTTTTTTTCTTTCTCAGATGATGATGACAGGTGAGAAAGTGATTGATGATTTGGTCCGTGCGTGGGGATCTATAGCATGCATCGTGGATGCTGACAAGATGGGGGTTCGTGGGTTCTGCGAGGCTTTGCTGTTGTTGTGCCGTCCTCGCTGCCTAGGATAGGACTTCGCACAGTGTTCGCACTAGAAGACAGACTGTGTGATCGTCCAACGCGAGCGCGGGGCGCGAACGCGGACGCGGACGGCACCCATGCGCCCGGCAGGCGGAAAGGATCTGATGAAAGTCGTATATTAGATGTCTTATATCAACAGCTGTCAGTTTTTGAATTCTCGGCAAGGCACGGTTCCTGATGAGGAGGGGCGAGCTCATCAGGCACGTGGGTGGGTGGCCTGAAGCGGTGCGTGCTGTCGCAGCACGTGTTTCTTGTTTTCTACACACGCAGTGCACGCGGCGTCTTTGGGCCCATGGGTGTCGCACGGGGTATGGGACAATCAAGTTCCAAGTGGAAGTGGTGCGAGCAGAGCTCAGCCACACGTTCCACTACCTTTATATAGGGGCGGATAGCGACCCAGCAACACGGATCAGCTGCCACGGGCCTAGACTAGACTAATGGCCGGCCGACTACAGTAATGCCACGGAGCGAATGCCACGGAGCGAAGGCGCGGCGCGGCGCGCGGGAGGCAGGCAAGGCGAGGCAGGCAGGCACGTTTGGCACGCAGGCAGCAGCAGCACGACAAGGCAAGGGCGACACGCCACTCAAGTGTTATGATCTCGGATTAATAATAACCATTCAACTATCTCATCTCTCCTTCCACCTCTCTGTGTCAGCTTCCCTTCCATTTCCAGCCCATCTCCTCCCAGCCTGCATCCGCGCACCGCACAACACAACATCGACCTCTCAGCCTGCCATCACCTCTGCCGACGAAGAAAGGCAAGGCTCGGCTCGGCCTGATCAGACTGCCACCTCTCCCGTCCTCTCTCCCTCACGCTACGCCTACCATGTGCCTCGCGTGCCTCAACGTCTCGACACAACCGTGTTCCCACCGCTGGTACCAACTCGTGCGCCCTTGCAATCCCGACAATGACCTCGCCAACTGCCCCGAACGACTCAAGCTGGAGGGCTGGGAGACTCGTCTGGAACATTGCCCCTTCTGCGACGGCGCGGAGCACAGCCGAAGCACTCACAGACTCTTCGGCACCACCTCGTCGCCCAGCTCTGTCGCATCCTCATCGCCCGTCTCGGATCTGCGCACCACCCCTCTCCTCCCTCCGGGAAACCGGAGGGGGAGCCTGGGAACCATCAACGAAGACATCATGGGTCCACTATCGCGAGAGAGTAGCCACGCCAGCATCGAGACCGATCGCTCCCAGCAAGCGCGCGACATGAATGACAGGATCTTCGTCTACCTCGCCTCCGAACCACACCACGTCCTGCCCTCGGCCAAGAAATACTACCCAACCTACACTGCAGCCATCGCGCGCGTGGAGAGCAATCTGTCATCCCCCGACACCTCATCACCAGTATCCGGCACGAGGAACCTTCGACGTCGCCATTCCTTCATACACGGCTGGAAACGCATGTCTGGAAGGCTCTCCATCTCCTCCAGCAGTCTCTTCAAACCCTCATGACAAGGCGAATGCATGTTGGTCAGATGCTAACGAGAAATGCACATCAGCTTCCTTCTGGACTGGACATTAACCGCAAGAGCATTCCTGCACCATCCCTGAAGGAAGGGTCTCTCTCGCCCCGCCAGCCACGTGTCCGGCGCGCCTTGAGCCTGACAAACGGTACCCGTGCAACTGCGTGGGATGCAGCGCGCGCGAAGGATCTTGGCGTTGGAAGCGGGCTGGAGTTGTTCGCTTGCTGCGAGACCGAGATACCCCCGACCGAATGTACTACTACCACTCTGCTACGACAGATACGGCCGTAAATAGGTCTCCTGAAATCCGCTGCACAGAGCACAGAGCACAGCATATCCTGGTGATGTGATGTGAGGTGGATTCTGAATCCACGACAGCTCCCCACTCCGCGCATGCGAGACATTGTGTGTATACTACTCGAATAAAATCCATGCTGTCCGTCCACACTGATTGGGCTGCGATGATGAGAGCGATGATTGTCCAATGCCTTTTCGCTATTACTGCTGTGTCAATGCCGTAGCTCGTCAGCTTCCATGTCCATCGACACTGCAAGGTGATGATGCGCATGCTTTTCAAACCGAAGGCATAGGATGGACTACGTACAGTGCTACGCTGGACCAACATGACCCGCATCAGTGGCCCAGACTCACTCACACTACCATCCGCCAACCGTCTGTCTTTCCAAGGTCTTCATCATGATGATCATTTGACAAAGAAGACCACCTACCAACGACAACAAACGGAGGGCTTCGCCGCCCACATCATCACGCTTGGCTCGCGTCACCTCCAAGCTAAAACACCCCCCCCCCCGGACCTCCGTCTAGTTCTACGCCAGAGGACTCCCATCAATCCAACCCGTATTCCCAAACAACCCCGTAAAAGGGTCCTGAAAAACCAGCCCGGGCCTCTCATACCCTTCCTCGAATTCCTCTCTCGTCAACTCACTCGTAACGTTCAAATTCCTAGCCGTGAGATTCCCGCCGGGGCCGTAGTTCCGGTACTCGGCCATGAGGGTGGTGTTGGGAACCACGCGCGGGTCGGACGCGCTCCAGGTGATGTATCCGGCGGGCAGGATGGACGGGTCCAGGTATGTGTTAGCGAAGAGGGCCGTCATCAGGGAGTTCCAGGGGCGGCCGAGGGCGCATTTGTCGTGGATGAAGGGGGAGAGGGAGGTGTTGGCCGCTTGGACGTGGGAGTTGTGGATGTAGATGCCGTAGCTGTTACGTGATGAGAGTCAGTCGGTGTGGTGTTGCGAATGAGAGTTCCGAGACTCGTTGTCTTGGTCTGCCAAGGAAGTCTCTTGGGAACAGGGATGGACAGGACAGGGAGGACGGTCCCCAGTGTCGCGCCAACAAGCAGGCCTCAGGGCGAAGATGATCGTCCTCTCGACAGTCTCGAGGGATCTGGTGCGGTAGAGGGCAGGGAGGGAGAGAGGTTCAGAATGCGGTGGAAGCTCGATGTGGTCCCACGTACGGCACAGCGCAGTCCATTGTCATTGTCGTGGATAGCTGCGACGCAAGAACGAGAACAGACGTACCGGTTGACGAAAGTGGTATTCGTTCCCTTCCAGGCCGTGATGCCGCCGCCGCAACCGCGGAGGAGGATTTGGGATTGCTCGACCCAGAGCGTTCCAAAGCCATCTACGCCAGTCAGATCGATCCTTCGGCATCATCTCCTGCCAGCAATGTAATGGGGTGTCCAGGGCACACTCACAGAAGAAGTCCGTCTGTCCGCCAATTATGCAGCCGTACATCCATGCATTGCCCAGCTTGCCCACGTAGACCTACATCAAAGTCAATCGAGTCGGCATCGATGGTGGTGTGGGAGAGGGCGATGAGGCACACAGCATGGCACGTACCGTGTCTTGGTAGCTCAAGAATTGGGAGTAGTAGAAGCCAGCATTCGCGTAACTGATGCTCAACGCAAGACTAGGACCAGCGGCATATGGCAGGTAGTCGTTGATGAAGTTGAGGTTGTACGCTCTGAAATTCTCATTTCCAAATGGCGTTCCTGCTGGTACAGGATTGCCTGTTGGGCCGGAGCCCGTCAAGCTGGAGTTGAGAGTTGGTGCAATGGACAGTGTGCTGGTATACGCATTATCGTAAGTCCCCGTGGTTGCAGTCCCGGTTGCGTTGTGCCAGATGATGTTGACAGTATTGTAGGATGCATTGTTCGGATGCGAAGTCTGGCCGAGGAGAGTCAGAGGGCCCGAACGCGACACGTTGACTTGCTCTGTATAGTTCCCAGGAAGGATCAAGATCGTATAAGGCGCTGTGTTGTCGGGGAGACTCAGCACTGCCGACTGGACATTCTTATATGTTGCGTCAGGCCCGACGAGGAGAGTGTCGTTCGGGCAGCCTTGGAGAGGATCATGCGTCAGCGATTGGCATTCTGCGCGGCTGTAAGAGAGGGCCGAGCCAACACATGCCAACAATGGGGCCAACAAGAGAGGCCGAAGCATCTTGTCGAGATCTGAGGCGTTCAACGACTTCCCCAGCACACGGAACAGCCAAGCGACAGTGTCGAGAGGCGGGGGGCTTCGTGCTTCATAGCACCATCAGACACTCTCATGTTGCTACACGTCGTACGAGGGTGCTCGTGGCGATACCAATCGAGAGTGTAGTCCGGCATCGCAGTCATGGTTGGGTGGCTGCGGAGGTCATGTAGGCGAGACGACCAACGCCTGGGACGACATTAGCCGGAGACCTGACGAATGACGTCCGCGATGCGATGCAGGTGGGAAGCTCCACCAATGCGTGTCCGATTGGACTTGAAGTGAAGTGTTCCATGTTGGGTGGTGGTCGAGAAGTCGTCCAGAAAGTTGATGCCTGGATGCCTGGATGCCTTGATGCCTCAACGTCTCAATGATCACCTCCTCCCATCTCTCCCCCACCATCCAACCTCGTCTTACGAACGCATAAGTCTGCTCGGCCTGGTAATCTGTCTACATTACTCTGTCTGTACATACGGCCTGCCGATGCCGAGCGCATCCCCTCTCAAGTCCATCCCAGACTCCTACGGCATCCCTTAAGCCGAGGATAGCATCTCCTCTGACTTGTGCTATCCGAATTCATCTTTATACTTCCCTATCCATCCTTTCATAAGCTTCACATCTCAGCGTCTTCACCTCGCCAGACCTCTTCGCACGCAATGGCTTCCGCGCCGTATTCTCTGACCGCCGAAACGGTCAATCCGCCACGCAACAGCACCATCCTAATCACCGGCGCAGCAAGGTATGTCCACATCTCGCTCGCCACTTGATGCCACTCTAAGCTCAATACCATCCACAGCGGCATCGGCCTCGCAACAGCCCTCTACCTCCACAACCCCGAATACAGAAACAACATCATAGCCCTCGACATCGCTCCTTCCCCACCCTCTCTGCCAGACCTGACTTCCTCCCCTCGCTACCTCTACCTGCAATCCGACATCCTCTCCTGGCCCTCCCAACGCGACGCTTTCCACCGCGGCGCCACCAACTTCCAAGCCATCGACCACGTCTTCATCAACGCCGGCCTCGCGGAGATCGGCGAGCAGATCTGGACGGACGCCTACGATGCACACGGCCAACTAGCCGAGCCCAACCGCAGCACCATCGACGTCGACCTCCGCGCCGTGGGCGATACCCTGAAACTAGCCATGCACCACCTCCGCAACGACGGCAAAGGCGGGTCCGGCGCTGGGAAGGGTGGCACGATCGTCCTGACGGCCAGTCTGGCGGGCTACCTCGCCTCCGCCGGGGCGCCGTTGTATTCCGCCGCGAAGCACGGAATTTTGGGCTTTATGCGTGCTTTGAAAGGGGATTGCCAGAAAGCTGGCATTGCCCTCTCCGTCATCGCGCCGGGCATCACGTTGACGAATATCATCCTCGGACGCCGCGAGGGACAGTCGCTGCAGGCTTGGGGCGAGGAAATGGCGGCGCGCGGGGTTCCTATTAACGATGCGCAGACTGTGGCTTTGGTCGTGGCGAATTTGATGGGTGAGGGCATGCGGAGTAATGGGAAGGGGGTTCTGATCCAGGCGAATCGGATTCAGGAAGTAGAGGGGGGCATTGCGAAGGCGAGGGAACGGTGGATGGGGAGGGAGATGTTGGGACTCTTCCGAGGGGGACGGAATGCCCCTTTGTTCCCGAATAAACTGTGAAGGACCAAGTGATGCCCGCCGAAAAAGGGTTGCATGCCATACTACTAGATTGCCTTCTCGTCTTTCATGTCCTCATTGCTACGTCTGGCCTCTTGAACGTTCCAGATCCCAACCACCAGTTCTTGTCGCCGAGAATGGTCGGTCGCAAAGCGCTTTCATTCAAACTCTGCAAGCAGATTCGATACAAAAAGTGACTCGCTCGCTGATTATGCTAGAGGGAAACAAACATGTTGAAACACACACACACAAGACAGAAATGACCGTAGTTGTCCCACCCCGTCCCGTCCCATTCCATTCCATCCCATCCTATCCCCATCCCCATCCCCATCCCATTGGTGCCTTCCGTACACCCGCATGATGACAACTTTTCGCAGACGCCTTGTTTCTCCTGGTCTGGGCACTTTATCCGTCCCAACATTGACGCCCGCTGTATCCATGCGACAGATGATCCTTCATTTACTTCCTCGCCCCCCGGGGGTGTGCCCATCGTATTGCTCGCGCCGCGTGTCTGTACTCCCCCCTCCCCCCTCCAGCCATCGCCTTTCCGGCCGGCCTTATAATATCACACAGCACCCGCTCCTCTCTTTCCGATCGCCAGACAACAGACTCTGCCTCGTCGCTGCCTCGAAAACATCATCTACACCCTCGCCCGTCAACGAAGAGCATTCGAGGTATTTCTTGGCGCCGATCCGTTTGCGCACCTCCTCGCCCTCGTCGGGCGTGAGGAATTTCTCGGACCGTTTGCGCATTTCTTCTTGGGCTACGGGGTCGTCGCGGAGATCCTTTTTCAGGCCGACGAGAATGATGGGAACGCCGGGACAGCGTTCTAGGACTTCGGGATGCCTGGGGACGAGGTCAGATGACAAGGCAGGCGGGTTCAGTGTAGAGGGAACTCACCACTTGGTTGTGATGTTATGTAAGGAATCGGGACTGGAAACGGAAAATGCGATGAGGATTACGTGAGCTTGTGAATATGCGAGCGGTCTCAGGCGTTCGTAATCTTCTTGGCCTGCGGTATCCCAGAGGGCCAGTTGGACTGATTTCCCGTCTACTCTGCAATCGGTGACGTAGTTCTCGAAGACTGTTGGTACATATCGCTGCGCAGGACGAGATTGTCAGAGCCATAGGTTGGGCGGATGGCGGTGGATGTGGCATGGACACTCACTGTTGGAAAATACCCAAGTGTGAAGACGCTGAGTAAACTGGTCTTTCCACAAGCACCGTCACCAATGATGACGAGCTTTCTGTGATTCGAGGTCAATGCCTGGTCATTGTGTGTTTGTACGTCCTCCTATCTTTACCTTCGCATGACTTGCTGGTCCTGTTGAGCCATTGTGAGGAATCAAGCCAGATTGGCCCAGCGCAGTCCGGTGAGTTGCCTCGATTGGCTATGAGCGATGCAAGTAGCAGTTCCGTGTGCGACAAAGGCCGTCGTCTTCCAAGTGAAATGTTATGCCTCTACGTCCAATGTCGAGTGCTCCACCTCTTGCTCGTAAGCTAAAGTTGGACCCGCTTGCTGCGCCTCAGGAAGCTGGTTATGCAGGGACGAAAACGTGCGATCGCGGGTGGGCTGAAGAATTCTGGAGGAGTGACGGATTGGGAGGCCAGTGTCGAGGAGAAGGTCGGGAAGGGAGTGGTATGGAGTCGTGCGTTGTGTATATGGTGAGGCTTGCGGCGTGGTACAATGGTGGGCGCTGTGCGTGTTTCGGGCTGCGGCTTGTCTGCTTCGGGCTTGCGCAAGCAGTGGCTGACTACGACGAGACGAGACGAGTTGTGCAATGAGCGGCGGTTGTATGCGCGAAGCTGGTGTCGACGTGGGCGAGTCGCATTAGCGGTGGCGTTTGCAAGCAGGACGCGACGGCGGAGCGAAGGTCACCGGTGGTGTTGGTGCTGGTGCTGGTGGTGTGCTGTCAATAATGCGATGCGAAGTCACAAAACAAGTTGGACACCCGGACGGGATGGATGGATGGATTCAGTGATGCCTCAGGTTGTCGGGATCTTATCATGTTTCTCGGCTGAAGCTGAGCCACTGGCGGCGGGAGTATCCGCACTCGAAGACGTCCGTTCATTTCGAGAGAGACTCACTACATCACCGCCCGGCAAACACCCACCAAACGCCCAAACGATCACAGCTACAATCGCCGCGCAATCAGCGGATGCTTCCCACCAACACCATATCCTCTCTCTGGTCCGACTGCCCTGCGACTGCTGCTCAACGAGAGCTGGACCGCAATCCAAGTCGGTGCTGTGCTGTGCTGCCAGGTACGAACCACATGTGATGCACCTTGCTGGAGGGGCACTTCCACCTCACCACCAAACGACATACCGCCCTTTCAACCTTCGCCAATAGTTCATATCCGCCCACCACATTCTTCGTCAGCTCGTGACTGACATCCGCGCCTTCAGGTGCCCTTCCCGCCGACTATTCATCCCACCAGCATCTCCACCATGTCGGCGAACTCCAAACTCCCGCCGCCGCCCCCGGCTCCCTCCAACGGCGTCATAACCGCTCCCGCGGGCAATCGCAAGAAGCAGAAGCGTCGAGCCAAGCAACAGGCCGCTCAGAAGGCCGCCTCACAGCTCGCACTGCCCCCTCCGCAGCCTTCGGACCAACCCGCGGATGTCGGATACAACGAGGATGCTCTAGGATATCAAGACGACGACGATGACTATTCCGATGCCGAGCCCGACCACTACGACGAGCACTACCCTCCCCATGCGACTTCAAACGGTGTGCATTCCCCGCCTCCGCCAGCACCAACCGGTAAGAAGAAGAACAAGAAGAGAGCTTCTGCCGTAGAAGACCCACATCACCATGGCTCATACAGTCTCCCCGTATCTGGAGCCCGCCGCAGCCACGTACCGCCCTTGGCCATGCCGGCTGCGCACCACGCGCATCAGAGCATCTGGAACACGAGCAATCAGCAAGAGCGGCAGAACATCAGGGAGTATTGGCTGAGTCTATCTGAAGAAGAGCGGAAGAACTTGCTCAAGATTGAAAAGGACACCGTCCTCAAGAAGATGAAGCAGCAGCAGAAGCACTCGTGTTCCTGCTCCGTGTGCGGGAGGAAGCGTACCGCTATCGAAGAAGAGCTGGAGGTGTTGTACGAGGGTTACTATGAGGAGCTCGAGCAATATGCCCACCACGATCAACCACCTCTCCCCTCGGCTGATGGCTTGATGCCCAAGCCACTCCAGCACAGTCAACAACCGCGACATCCACTGAGTCTACCGCCCCCCAACACTATGCCGCCTCAACATCACCAGATTAGTCGCATTCGCGAGGACCTCGACGACGAGGACGAGTTCAGCGAAGAAGAGGAAGACGAGGAGGAATTTAGCGAGGAAGATGAATATTCAGACGAGGAGCCCGAGATGGAGCAGTATCATGCGCCTACGGCGCCTCCCGGTGTGCCCAATTTCCTCGACTTTGGCTCCCATCTGACTGTCAAAGGTATCTTAACACCATGGGTTGAGAAGCTGAAAGCCGGGCTAAAGGGTAATGCAGACAACCTCTTGACGGTAGCTGACGACCTACTGAAGAATGACGGTCGCAAGTTCATCGAGATGATGGAGCAGTTGGCGGAGCGGCGTATGCAGCGCGAGAGCCGCTCCCAATATGAGGCAGAAGCCCACGCCGGCGGCTATCCTCCCGGCGACCCAGGCTACGATCACGGAGAATCTATGGCTGCGGATGACGAGTACGACGACGACGAGGCCTCATACGACAGCCAGGAAGAATTCGACGATGACATGGACGAGGAGGACGAGATGGTGGGTGATATTGAGCTGGCAAGTCTGACATACCGAATGAGCTGATCATTTGCAGGGAGGGCTAACCGAGGAACAACGCATGCAGGAAGGGAGACGAATGTTTCAAATCTTTGCGGCTCGCATGTTCGAGCAGAGAGTTCTCAATGCATACCGCGAGAAGGTCGCGACCGAAAAGGCGGCTGCACTCGTAGAGGAGCTTGACAACGATGCCAAGCGCGAAGAGCAGCAACGGCAGAAGAAGGCTCGGGATGCGGCAAAGAAGAAGGAGAAGAAGAAGCAGCAACAACAAGCTAAGTTGGAGGAGAAGGCCAAGCGAGAGGCTGAGAAAGCTGAAGAGGAGGCGAGGTTACGGGAAGCGGAGGAAAAGAAGCAGGAAGAGCAGCGACGGAAGAAGGAAGAGCAGAAGAAGAAGCGGGAAGAGGAGAAGAGAAAACACGAGGAGGAGAAGAGGCAGAAGGATGAGACGAAGCTGCGTAAGCAGCAGGAAGAGCAACAGCGGCGAGAGGAGGCCGAACGAAAGGCCAGAGAGGCGAAAGCTGCCGAGAAGGCGAAGAAGGAGGAGCAGCGAAAGCGAGAGCGCGACGAGCGGGACGCACGAGAGAAAGAAGCGAGAGAGCGTAAGGCTCAAGAAGAGAAAGACAAGAAGGAGCGCGAGGCGAGAGCAAAGGCCGAGAAGGAAGCCAAGGAGCGTGAGAAGACAGCACAACAAGCCGCTCATCCTCCGAATGCTCATCCTCATCCTCACATTACTAAGAGACCCTCGCAAGCCGGCATGGTGGCTATTCCAGGAGTCTATCCCAAGCAGACCCCCTCTGGAATCTCCTCGCCTCACCCTCAAATTGCGACCCCAGCGATACCCAAAGCCCCAACGCCAGCCAGACCGCGGCAAGCCTCGCAGCAAGGCTCGCACGCTTCGTCGCCGAAGCAAGCGCACTCACAGCTGTCCGGTGCTCCCAGCAAGTCCTCCTCACCGGGAAGTGCGGGACCCCAGCAAGCTTCAAACCAACCCAAGACTATTCTCCAGAAGCCCAGCAACCAACAGCCCATCGGTCAGCAGAATCATCAACCTGTTCCAGCGTCATCTCCTCTGCACCAGCAGTCGCATCATCCGCAGGGCTTCCCTCATGCCTATGGACATCCCGTTGGTTTAGGAGGAATGTCATCCTTAGGTATTCATCAAGGTCCTCCAGCTGGAAATCTTAATATGGGTGGGCGTGGTCATATGCCCATGTATCCTCATCAAGCACCACCCACGATGGGCATGCCAAACCGACCGCCTTTCCCAGGTATGGGCATGAATGGTATTCATCCTCCACCCGGAATGAATATGCTTCCTCCGCAGGGCAGAGGTTATCCATTTGACGGCCCAGGAGGGCCACCCCCTGGGTTTCACCCGCAGCCGCTACACCAGTATCCTCGCACATCTCCGACAGGGCACTCGCCGGTGGGCACTGGTAGCGAACAGCCGCGGCAACCCGGCCACTCCCGACAGCCGTCCGCGAGCGAGAGAGAGCGATTCGAATCCGCCGCAAATCAGCCTATCGCTCGTCCGGCGCCTATTCAGCGACCGGGTAGCGTTCGGCCCCAAGGATATGACGGCAACCCCGATGTGGAGGATCTGTCAAAGCATCTGGGTAGCTCTGCTTTGTTGGACGATGCCGACGATGTCCCACCCAGCGTCGCAGACGTCAGACGTCACTCCAGCATTCCTATCAATCCACGAAATATCAACATTCCAGCTAGCGGTCTCGGGCAGCTCGGGAACTTTGGCGCACCTACAGGTCCGTTTGGCACACCAGGCCCATCTTTCAGCACACCGTTCGGGCAGAGTCCGGTTCTGGGCCAGAATTGGGGAAGCCTTCCCAATGTTGGCATGGGCAATTGGATGAACAATCACAATGCGTTCGCAGCAAACGGATTCGGGCCCATGAGTACACAGCCTATGCGCGCTCCTGGTGCTCCTCTGAATCGCGCGCTGACACTTCGTCTTGCAATATGCAACGCCTGCAAGCAGCTCTCCAGCCGTGGCGATGGTGATGATTATCATGACGTGGATTTGCTTCTGCAGCATATGCAGCGTACCATGGACCAGCCTTTGCCGAGCCTCGCCGAGATCGAGACGATCTGCGAGACTGTAGGCGACGGCCAGAACGGCGGCGGAGAGTTGCGTGTCCGAAAGAACGAGAACGATGCCAACTTTGCGGTCAAGTGGGAAGCGGACGCCGGGACGCCAGATCAGGGACGAGGGCGAGGTGGTTTGAGCGTGATAGGATCGCCTCCACCTATTAGGGCGTCGCCTGCAGCGGGCTCCTTTGGCGCTCCTGGAATGAGTCGTCCGCAAACGGTGGGCTCCCAAGGTGGATAGAAAGTACCTGGAATCGGTGAGTTCGGCCATATTGGGAGACCTCCGTCACCGAACAGGTGATATGGACAGGTCAATGTCACCTCCAAGACATCACACAGGTGCATTTCACGGGGTTGATCGGTCCGTTTACGGGGCACAGCAATGGTTGTGGAGAAGCTATTTGTCGTTGGAGCCAGTACTGAGGTAGCACCATCATTGGGTCTCTGCGAGTATTCAAAGCTGGAAAAGCTCATGACCTTCCACTGTGGAAGTCGTGAGTCTTTTTAAATTCTTCTAAGACCAAGACCCTTTTCCTCCTTTTTTCCTTTTGTGTAAGGTTCTGTCTGGAGATTGTAGACCAAGCTGATACGATTTCAGGTTTCCACATATCAGACCAACTTTTGATCTTAGATGCCACGCGCCCCTTTTCCCGAGGGTTTCCAGGGTTTCCACGCGTCCTCCCCTGGAGCTAATTTTAAGGTTCGATACCTCTTGACCATCCTCCACAACATATCCTCCCTCTCAATAGTGGTTCCGGGGCCTCCCTCAATGGCTTCTTAGGCATGGCAGAACGGTACGCGGGGAAATCAGATGATGAAATGACATGCCAATCGAGGCTTCTACGAAATCCGTGCCTGGTGATGAGACAATTGTGGTCTGTCGATCGTGGCTGGGGCGTTGGAGATGTAGTTTGAAAGATGTATGTATGTAGTACGGGAGGGATAAGATGGGTGTGGTGTGGTGTGGTGGAGGTAGGTAGGTTGTGTTTGTTGCTACTGTTTGTTTATGGGCAATTTAAGAGGGCGTTAGAAGAAGAAGAAGAAGAAGAAGAAGAAGAAGAAGAAGAAGAAGAAGAAGAAGAAGAAGAAGAAGAAGAAGAAGAAGAAGAAGAAGAAGAAGAAGAAGAAGGGGATGTTATCGATCCAGCGGTTTGTCTCTAGTCCAGAGGATATGCAATCATGTACATCAATCGCACACAGAGTGTATGGAACTCGAAGCGCTTGGAAAGCTGTACAGCTTCTTCGAATGCCGAGCCGAGCACGGTGGCGATTCTGAGGGGTGACAGGGTGGGTGATGGCTTTTCTTTTTTTTTCCCTTTGGGGACGGTAAGATGAGGTTTAGAATTGGGGCTGCGAACTTTTCCGGCAAATTCTGCTTTTCGCTTTCGATGGTTGTGGTCCTCTCGCGAAGGTTAAGAGGTCTGCTGGGGAGCTGGGAAGCTGATGGCTATGAGGAGGACGACGATGGGGCTATATCCTCGTATCTTTCTGCTTTTTCTGGGTGAGAGAGAGAGAGAGAATGCAAATCTGGACGACAGCGTAGCAGATTTGGAGGGGACAAAGGGTAGTATTTTTGGTCATGTGGTTTGTAGACCGATGATAATGGGAGGGAGTGTATCGCCGGGAGAAATAGGGGACCAGGAGGAAGGTGTGGAGGATGCTTCGGACGATGTCGTTGGTGAGCGTGGTGCTGTCGAGGGCGCCGTGGCCGTATTCATGGGCTAGGATCTAAAATTCTGTCAGGAGGAGTCCTTGGGCGTGGGTGTTGAGGGCCCAGAGCTGACACGAGGCAAACGTGGCTGTCCAAGAGGAAGAGACCAAGACTCGAATCTGCTGCGAGATGTAGGTGGCAAGCACGCTGAAGAGTAGGACGCATGCGAGGTTGATGAGGATATAAGTCGTCGGTTTTCCGGGGCGAGGGGTGCGAACAGTGATGTGAATAGCTGCGCGGAGATGTTTGACATCGATGCCAGGTGTTGTCGTTGTTGTCATGGTCCATCTTGGTGTCATTACAGTAGCGTTCCTGTTTTTGAGGGTGGCCTCTGCCATGGCTACGAGGCGATGGCGCTCCTAGCGATTTTTAGGCCTAATTGAAGCAAATCACCGAATATTCGAGCCGGAGGTTCGACTTTGTGGCCATCTCCAGCGGTTATATTCTTGATGGGATTGCAAAGCTTTGTCGTCTCTCTACTCGGACTTGTTCACCTCGACTGAGGACGATGTTGCTGGGATTCTCAATTGCTGTATCAAACCTGTTCAGCAGCATCTGCCGTGCTTACACAAATACCCAGAAAGTTATCCCTACCGTCAATCGTCCTTCTTGGTCTTCCCCAATGCTCATGAGGTCGATACCGTTCCAGTGCGAAACAAAGTGTCTTCCCAAGACTCAGAGACGTAATCTAGTTCATACAGCGATGCGTGATTAATTCGCTCCGGATCCATCATTCCTGGATGTATCCAGGCATTCAACATGAGGACCCAGATTGGTAATCGTCAAAGTCGTGGCCGGGATCGAGAATTTTGCAGATGGCATGATCCGATGGACAGCGGCGCTCTTCGTCGAGGGGCGCTTCGTCCCCATACAGTAGAGTTGATGACGACACAGACGACCATGAAGACATGCATTCGGGGTGGAAATCCTTGCTCCCGAGTCTCGTTCCTAGCCGACACCGTTGTTGTCCGTGACTTACTGAGCAAAGCATAGGTAAAGTCACTCTTCGCCCTCGTTTTCGATGACAGAAACTTCCATCATACTTCGTAATGACCGCCGTCGCTGAAGCTTTCCGGAATGTGCGTTTGACCTCAAGTTTGAGTCATCAGTTCTTGTGACATCAGAAGCGAAGCGGCGATATCCTAGCAACGGGCCAGCCTCTGCCGTAGTAGACTGCGCTATTTTGGCCAAGACATGACCTTGTTTCACAGAACCGCGCAATCCAGGAAAAGCTCTCTCCGCAATCTCCGTAGTAGAGAAGATCGTGGAAGCGGAATGCAGCAACCCGTGCATCTAGTAAGCTCTTACTTCCGCCGAAGACATGACCAATCATTGGCGCTCAGCAAATCTTGATAGTTCGTGGGTTGATCGACTCTGGAAGTAATGTCTGTCGTGCTTCGAAACAGAAACACAGCGACCCAAACTACTGGAGTATGGCGGTCTATGACGTTTGATCAATGTCGTTAGTTCTTGCTCCAAACGTTGTTCTTGAGACCCTGAAAATTCCAACGAAGAGCTCCTACGATCGTATTTCGCCTGCTGTGTTTGACCATTACCTTGCAGTGAACAGCATAGCTCAAGCCGGGTAAGCTATAGAGTCCTATGAGCGAGACAGGCTTCGAGGTCGACTTCGAGAAAGGTGACAGATGTTCTCGAGAATCCTAGCAGTACCGTTGGGCCATAATGGCCGTCTTGATCAGCCTGTAATGTTCAAAGGCGCTGTAATTATCAGTATCGACCCTGGAGACCTGAGCGTAGGTACTACTACTCTTCACTGGATTGGTCCACGAGGATACAAGGAGACGAATCCGTCGTAGGTGGACCTGACGCCAGGCGAGGATTCCGAGATGAAGCGCTCCGTTGGCGGCGAGAGGCACGTTTGATATGCGGACGTGGAAGCGGTGCATCTGCGCCGCCAAAGAAGGGTCCATCCCCCATCCTAGCGGGATGAGGCTGAGAATCTCTCCAGTCAGGCCCTTGCATGAGAACACGTTCGACGTTTTAGACTTCGTTCGAGCGCCATTTGAAAGAGTGATGTGACGAGACGGAATATTGTCGATACCATCCTGGAATTTGCGAGGTGAGGTGACCCAACACCAGCCGTGATACGCTGGAAGTGGCAGCTGCGATGAAACTCTAATTTCCGAGTAGGACAGAAGCCAGGGAGCCAGGGAGCCAGGGAGCCAGCTAGCCCGCCATTTCTCTTCAAGCACCGGCATGATCGGTGAGTGTCGCGTAGCACATGTCTTTCTTTCACAGTGGATCGAAGCCTCTGAGCGCTGGAAAATTCAACGGTAGACGGCTCCAAATTTTTGGCTAGCGTGGGAGAAGGATCGCAGATGGTCGTATCCGATTCGGCTCCCAGCGCCGCCAGCCCCGGTACATACTGCCAGCGCGGCCATGCAGTGATATTACGATGCATATTGGTATGACTCCTCTCGCTCCTTTCCGCGGTGTATTCATCGCGCGAATCGCATCGCATCGAGCGCTCTCGCTGTGGTCGGCACGCGGAGCTGGTATCGTTATAACATGTGTAGCTTGCTGTCATTGGTGACTTGTACCAACGGAAGCTGGCGAATCTCGCACAGCGTTCCCGCCATGAGTAATCGTTATTGGCCTTCACATGCAAGAAGCCTTGAAGATGGCGCCGGGCGTCCTGGAGGCGACGTGTCACGCCGCTTCCCCTGAAGATGTGGACCGATGCGTGGGCAGAAGAACGACTGGCGGCATGCTGTGATGTATGCAGGACGTGCTCTGGACGTGGAGTGGCCGCAGTGCGCCTCAGCTTTCAGGGTCCCGAGATGTTACCATACACTTGCATTCACTGCGGGAGATGTGATTGGTCCGCGGATGAAGGCGAGTGGAGTTTTTGCCCGGAATTTTGGGAGCGGGAAAAGATTTTGAATGCGAGGACAGGACAGTCTTCTGCATCTGCCCGCGAGACGTGGTCTGATCGCGTCTGGACTCGTCTGTGCTCTGCTGTCCGGGGCATCCTCCATCTGGCTCTGGGGCGTCTGTCGCTGGCAGCGCAGGGGAGAGACTGGAGACGAGAGTCATAGATCTGAGTGCTGAGTCGGGGAGTTCTCGCCGGCGAGACAATCTCATCTTGCGGACCGGGAGGAGGACAGGGAGATGCATGCCGGCAGAAAATAAGTCGACACGCGACTTGGTACTGGAAAAAGTCTCACCGCCAATCGCCGGGGAAGGCGCTACTCAGATCCTGGCATGGTCGCTCGCGTTAGCGCGGAAGTCTAATTTCCTCCCAATCTGCCTCCGGTCGTTTTCCTCTCGTCTGTCTTCTCTCCCTCCCCTCAACACACACCACCACATCCACCATATCACAGCGACGAAGCGCCACTACTCCACACCCGGATCAATCAACCATACCATCATATCACTTCGTCGTCCAACATGCCGCAGGCTGTCGCTGGGCACTAACTCCACCGCTGGAGGCGCGGCCACGTGCTGCCTCTCCAGTCCGGTCACTGCTCATCGAGATTTTCAATCGACTACGACGAATCGAATTTGACTCCTTCAAGCATCGCTTGCTCGAAGCTAGTCATACCAGCCCGTGAGAGGATCTCGAGTACCCTCAGACACTCGACTTCTCAGCCTTCGGCATCATAGATTCAGTTTGCCCTGCAAACTACGACGAAGTCTTGGCTTGCTCCACCCAGAACAAGCCCAGTTCCACTTTACAACAATACAGCTCGTTGCCTGGAGGCGACATACGCGATACACGAAAGATCCCCTGGTGTGATTGTCCTGCCGATTCGACTCTGCCTCCCCTTGCCTCGTGCGCCTGGACCTAATCCGCCGTATACACTACCCACATCAGAATTTTCACGAGCAAAGCATCTCCGAGACGCACAATGGCCAACCGATCGCCATACGTAGCTCCGCAAGGGAGTTCCAGGTTTCTCCAACAGAAGAAACTTTCAAACGGGAGCCCAAAATTGGCTCCCCAATCCAAGAACGAGATGAACAACATGCATGAAGCCGCCAATGGGACACGCACAGGCGATGCGGTGTCTGACGACAGTGGAAACGAAACCGCACAGTCAGACGGCAATGCGAACGAGGAACAAGATTCGGATGAGGAGGATGGCTTTGCCCTGCCAGGCGCTCGGATTACTGGAAGCAGTGTTCCTTCGCGTCTGGCAGGGCTTGTCCCGAATGATGTTGACATGCTTGACGACGAGCAGGATGCGACAGCTGGTGCAGAAGATGAGGACGACGAGGACGATGAAGTCTATGGCGATGTCGAGGATATCAGCGACGGAGACTCGTCTGATGTAGAAGAAGACGGCCTTTTGCGTCTGGCCGCGGATGATCTGAGGAAGGAGTATGAGCGCCTCGAAGAGCCATCCAGAGCTATGACGAGTGAGATCAGCAACATGTCCCTAGCTGCAGACCAAGAAGATCGCACGCCGCGTGGAGATGACCTGGACTTTGGTCTGGACTTCTCCGCCGATCCATTCGGAGGCCTCCAGCAACATGATCAGTTGTACCAGGAGATGCTCGCAGACGCCACAAACGGCTTTTTCGCCGATGCAACAGATCCTTTTGGTGCCGACGATGCCCTCAGCTCATGGAGGGAGGCTGACACTGGAATCGGTGGTGATGAGGCTGCAGTCACTACCGTCACGCAAAAGAAGGTACGCTTCGAAGAAACTGCGTCCTCTCGAGCCTCCAGCGTGAGCAGCGACGACGATCCACGCGAAGAGTATCCGGACCTCTTCGCCGACTACGACGACCCAGCCTCGCGACAGCGAACCCACAGCAGCAGCATGAACTTCGATGTGATTCATGACGCCGATTCTGAGTACGAGCATTATGAGTTTGACGATGACGATGAGCGGGTGGCATTTGAGATTGACGCTCAGGACGACTCTGACACCGATATGAGCGATGATTGTATGCATGACAGCCCAAATGATGTTGATATCACTGCTAACATGCCTTAAAGCCGACGACGGTGAGACTACTGACGAGGAAAGCCCTGAAGACCAGATTGCCCGCGTAAACGCCATCAAAGCCCAGCGCGCCAAGATGATCATGCCACCGCCACCATCCAAGAGCGCGCCAACTACGCCAGTGGCCAGCAAGCGCTCGTCTCCAGCTCCGTCGCGCTCTCACACGACCACCAGCCGCGTTGGAACTGCTAAGGGAGGTCGCGGACCAAGGATGGGAACGTTTGCCCATGACCCGACTCGTGCCTTTGTAACCGCAGCGGTTGGAGGCAGCGGTATCAGAGTGACCTGTCCAACGAAGCCTCCAGAGAAGGATCGAGCCTACTGGGAGCGTGCACGACAGGCATTGAACAGTCGGGATGGAAGCCCGAGCGACTCGGTCTCTTGGACCCGTAGCACCCCGCAACTTCCCAACCAACCTAAGCGTCCATTCACGGCCAGGTCCACTCTGGGAACGATGTTTGATGGCAATCTCGACTTCCTCCGCAACAACGACGAGAACGGTATTGTTCCAAAAAGGTTCTTGGTGGCCGCACGCAACGACAGTATGCAGTCCTCAATGACCTCAACGACGATGACCGGAGAAGACGAAAGCGAGGACGAGAGCACCGTTAACATGACCGAGTTCCTTCAAATTGAGGAATCCTCTGACGACGACGAGGCCCCATCTGCTGGCATTCTTTCACCTTCGAAGGACTTCTTTGGCGACGCAATCTTTGAATCTTCCCCAATGGCCTCCCACGAACACGGCAACGGGCTTCTAAGCCACTTCGATCAGCAGCCAGGACTCATCTCGTCCTTCCGTAACAACCAGAATCATGCTCGCCACGTGAGCTCTCTGGCCGCGAACCCTGCTAAGCGAGCTCAGACATCTGAAGCCAATGCTTTGCAGAAAGGACGCCGCAGCGCTGCCAATACCCCGATTACGCCCGCGCGCAAGAAGCGCGTGAGCCAGGACCTCGATCTCACTGGCGCCGGCATCAAGAAGAACGCCAGCCCTCTTGTACAGAAGCAGCGTCGTCGCAGCAGAGGAAACTCGCTGTCTGGCATCCACCAAACCCTCACACGGGATCGCTTCGCCGGTAATACTAATTAGGAATGGATCTACCGCCGGCTCTGATCCAAACAAAGATTACGACTAGTGAGCGTTTGGCTGTACTCCTATTGTCCCGCAGAGACACGACACTGCTTTTGGGTGGACGGCATCGTGGAGAGAAAAAAGACGAGAAAGTAAGAAAAGCCTGATTTCCTTTACGTTTTTGCTTTTTGGCGTTGGTATCTTAGCGCAGGTGTTGGTGGCGTTCATCTGACCTTCCTCGTTTTGCTGGGATGAAGATGAGCTGCCGTCGCCCTGCTCGCATGCGCGGTGATACCCTTTTGGTGTTCTTTCTTGCTTTCGGCAGCAGTGGCAGTAGCAGCAGCAGCAGCAACAGTAGCAGCAGCAGCGGAATGCACGACGATAATGGCGTAGATCGGTCCGGATATGGTACAGAGGTGAATTTGGCTGGTGTGGCCTTTGCAGCTTGCTTGCACTACAAGAGAGATCAAACGACTTCAAAAACTACTCGCAGGTACCTGAAGCTTTCTTTCTCCTTGTCGAGAGTCACCATGTCAACAAACAACCATCGGCAAAGCCGCTGCAGAATTGCATCCCGGACATCACATCGTATAGAGCAGCACCCATGTTCCGCGCGGATCCTATTGATCAGGACAGCAGTCGTAAAGCAGATCTGGCTTACCGGAGCTTTTATGGATCCTGCTGCGCTTTGGTTTTGTAGGCCCGAACCCTTTCTACATTGGACTTTGACTGTGGCCGACTTCTGGGGAACTGACTGTGACAATTAATGCTGCCGCAGCCAAGACGGGTGTATTGTACCCATTCCTTGAGGGTGAAGGCCACAGGCCACGCAAACTGGCATCGAACACATCGCGGTCATTCCAGCAACACAGCATTGCTAGAATGACCGCGATCTCGCGAACAGCAACCAGAAATTCCAATGCTCTTCTCCTATCGGCGTTCGTAATCTAGTGATCCAGGATTCTGCGACATTTCTGGAACCCGGCTCGCATGGACGTCTGTCCAAACAAGGTAAGCGTTCTTGCTCCATCCTGGCATCATCCCGTCCCAAGCACGCAGCCCCAGGGGAGCTGCATTGGATACTTCTATGCAAGTTCTTGCCAACTGGCTTGCCAGTGGGCACACATCCCCTCCTCGATAACGCTTAATTGCTCACTGTGTATCTGTTGCTATAAGAAGCTTTCGACCCACCGCTCTGGTATGATGTCCCTGTACCTCGTTGCCGTCTCCGATCCCCAGCCGGTAGTCATGGCGGACAAAGAACGCGATCGCATCAGAAGGATCTACGCAGACAATATCGAATTGAAGAGCCGGGTGGAGAATTTGGAAGCTAAGGTACAGGAGCTTTCGGCCAAGATGGCGGAAGTGAGCTCGTCTGTTGCTGCGGGTCGTGCGCAGACGCCGCAGATTGTGGACGCTAGTACGAACGGCATCAAGCAGCAGAGACGGGGTTCCAATCCTTCAGGTGCGAGCACGCCGAAACCGCTGCATATTCCGAGGAGGGCTAGTGGATTCGAGGGTGCGAGGGCGAGTCCTTCGCCCGTGTCGGTTGGAGGAGCGGACCGGGCAGCGGCATCAGCTGGGAAACATCTCTCGACGAATACGCCGTCGATACCTAAGCCGATTGCGTTTCTGAGGGAATACCTCTTCGACCTCTCCCGCACGCAACTGTCCGAATCCGACGACCTCATCTCCTACTGCAGCATTTTCAAATCCACAGCAGATGCCGTCCCTATCTCGGCCCTCGACAACGTCTCGCGAAGTCGTCTCTTCCTCGACGGCCTCCCTTCACAAATCCAAAAAGACATACACCGAAAATGCGAACTACAGATGGACCCTCAAGGCTACTTGGCCTTTGACGGCATTTTCGTCGTCGCGGCCGTCATCGTCAAGAGCGTCGACGGCTTCAATCGCATCAGGGGCAAAGGCCGCTGGGAAAAGCGCGGCGGAGGAGCTCTCTGGACAGAAGGAGAGATGGGAGGATACCTGGAGTTGATCGACGAGATTTCCAAAGCGAGGGTGCGGCATCGGGAATGGGTGACGGAGACGGGGTTGAAGTGTAAGTCGCTGCCCTCTATTGACGAAGGCGTGGACATTGTCTTTCCGCCGAAAGCTTTCGGGTGGGATCTGGATGGGCTCTGGAGGGATAGTCTGCTGATTCGTTATTGATTTTCGTAGTGCCTGGTTTGGATTTTGTGTCGATGGCGTAGAATTTTGGGGTACGCCTGTGTATATGTATTGGGTTTTTATGCTAAGCGTACGTATGATATCCAACATTGATTACCCTTTCGGGAAGGTCAAAGACTGTTGTTCCTTCTTCGTGTTTCCCTTTGTAGCTGCCATTCATCGCTTGTGGCGCCCTCGAGCAGTTTAGCGCCGATGCAAGGTGACGAGGAAGTCCCCGTTTTCTGCCTCCCCTTCATTTCCGTTCACCAGCCGACATCGCCCACGAACATCAAGCAAACGACTGCATCGAAACACAACACAAGCTCACCAACCCCGACCCACAGCCCTCTTCACAAAATCCACCGGTAGCCAAAACACAACACCCCACGGCCCAAACAAACGTCATGTCCGCCAACAAATCCACGGCATTCGACCCCAACTCGGTGCCCAAGCCAAGCAACTACGAACTCGAAAAGCCATACGGCGGAACAAAGGGCTTCATGGAGTCATATGGACTGAAAGGTAAATAAAACCCCCGCTTCAGCTTTCCTAGAAGCCGCGCCGAGTACTGCTGCTGACCTTATGCTTGCTTGCTTGCTATATATAGTGTGGGAACTCGACGACCATGAGGAGAGAAAGGCTATCCTTGATGGCTTGCGTGAACACGAATGGCAGAGTCGTGTTGAGGCGGCTCGTGAGCGGCATGAGGGTCAGCTGCGAGGCGCTGGGCGTAAGTAATTGGGAACAAGGGCTCCGGATGCTTCAAAGGGGTGAGGATGTTTTGTGGCGTTTTCGGGAATTGGCGCCCCGTGGCAGGTGGAATTTTAGCGTAATCCCTACCTAACAATGAGCATGGAGTTCAGGTACAGTACGCGATAATTTTGGGGCTCTGTCGGTTTTCTTCAGAATGGTCGCTCTTGCTCCGCTGGCAAATGCTCCTGCGCACGAACGTTCACTGACAACAGGAACGACGAAGATTGATCAGCGGTTTCCGGCTTGATCTGACGTCCTTAGGAGCGTAGCTGCTTCCTCGCCTCAACCCATCTTCAACGCCGCAGTCTCCATCTTGCCTGCGCGGCGGCGCTGGACAATAGCAAGGGAAACGAAAGAACCTCGGGCAACTGATGGAAATCGCAACATTTTTTGGCTGCTAGGACCCGCAATTCTTCTTGTCATCATCCTTTGCCATCGAATTTCCCGGTATTCCGACAACTGGCTTTCCTTTTCCAGTGGAACCCGCGTCGAAAACAAACAAACAATCACTTGCTTGCTGCGCAGCCTGATGTCCGATTTCGCGGTGTTTCCAGAAGCTTGTAATGGGATCTCGCTGACTTCGAGAACCGTATTCCTAAGATCAACGAAGACTTGACTAGGTGGAGGCTGAGCAACTTGCATGCGCTGTCAAGAGCTGTCTGTCTGTGGGAAACTCCCTGAACGCGCGAGTGTCGAAGCGGAACGCACTTAGAAGTCCTATATTTGAATGTCTGACAGCAAGGAGAAGCGTGTTGATCGCGCAGTAGCGACCAGATGCTTGGTCGTCGTTATGCGCAGGTACACCGTGTCGGACCACGGCGTTCTCATCCGCCAGCGAGGTTTCGATCAGGTCGAGCTCGAGCAGTTCTTCCTGTGTTGCTCATATGTTCTCAATTAGCTCGCTCACCATGGGTGCGGCGGTTGCTGCTTCGAAGCACGCCATCATTATTGGTTGAAGATCGCAGTTCAGTTGAATGTTTGCGGGGTGCGGCGGAATGTGACCGAAATCACGGAAGTTTCGGCGAAACATCGGCTCTTTGCGCTTCACATGCGTGCTTCGGGTAAGATGATCACATGTCAGGCTTGGCATTCAGCTGATTGCTTGAAGTGAAGGATGAAAGATAGTACGAAATACGGAATGATCAGTCCGCGCTCACACATCACACTCCAGCATCAATCTGGTCCACAACATTGTGACCTGTGTAGGCCCACCACTCTCGGCAAGTCTGCGCCATGATCTCCGGGATCTCCATATCTCTCTTAATGAGGTCCGGACGCTCCTATCTAGAATCAGCATCACGTCATCACCCAAACAATGTTCGAAGATGAGACTTACCAAGATATTGACATACATGCCTCCACTCAAATGCCACGCATTATGGCAATGCATCGGCCAGACTCCCGGATTGTCCGCCAAGAACTCTATCACTAAATACGACTGGCCAGCTAGCCCTTGCTCCGGGTTTCCAGGTTGCATGATTTGTACGTCTCGTCGCTGAGGATTTTCCGGGCGAACGATCGTGCCGTCCCATTGACCAAAACCTTGCGCGAGCACCCACATGTTATGTCCGTGCAGATGCATCGGGTGAGGTAAGGGTGCGAGGGTGGTGAGGATGAGTCGGATGGAAGTCGCCTGGTGGTAGTCGTAGACATTCCACTCTGTGGGGAAGGATGTGTTGCCCTGATTGGCGAGGAGGAGTGTCGGTTGACTAGAAATGAAGTTTTCAGTAAAATCTCGACATTGATGAATCCGGTGGTCTTACTTGAAGTCGCCTCTGAAGGAGGAATTGTTCATCATCCAGACAAATGACCCAGTAGCGTTCGGTCCGAACGTCATATCGATGTGAGTAGTTATCGCTGGCTGAGGGGGTGGAGTCATAGGGTAGAAAGGCTCGGTCAGCGACAGAGCATCGTTCTGGCAAAGCGCGGTGTACTGCGTCGCCGTCGACTGAGGCGTGACTGAGGTATCGGCGTCCTCGTAGTAAATTGCTGCCAGCGCATGAGGCTGATTCGTCATGCCGCATACCCCTGGTACGAGATCGCTTCGCATCCACACCGCATCGGTAGGGCTGCCAGTCGCCTCGACGATGATTTCGGTTCTTTGTCCCACGCCCAGTGTTACCGAGTCGACCTCGTAGGGGACAACATCAACGAAATCATTCTGAATGATCGTCATTTTGTGCTGATCGATCGTGAAATGCTGCACTCCTGCGGCTCCAGAATTGATCAACCGTAGCAACATGCGCTTTCCGGACTGGAACCTGAATTTTGATACCCCGGCGTTGGGTGTACAGGGAGCACCTTGGGCTTTCGAGCAATCGAAGAACATCTTTCCGTTGATCAGATTGTTGTCTGATTGCGGCGAGGATGGTGTCCCAACAGTTTCGGCAACCAGGCTGAGGTATGGCGCGTGGTAATAGTCAGACTGAAGTGGGTTAGGAATTGAAGTCCTCGCACATCATTTTCGCGTACTCACCACCATGACGGGTCCCACATCAATGTCGTAGGGGACTTGAGAGGGACCATATATCACCATGGGCCCCTTTACGCCGGCTACGTACTGAGCAGAGTAATGTGCGTGGCTACAAGCCCCGTCAGCAAAGTATTTCTTTCCGCTTTCAGCAGGCTTGACTTACTACCAACTCGCTCCAGCCGAGTCAGCCCTGAAAGTATATGTGAAGGTCGATCCAGGAGCTATTGGGCACTGGGAGACCGAAGGGACGCCATCGAACCAAGGAGTCTCCCTCTGATTCAACCCATGCCAGTGCACCGTGGTTCCCTCCTCAGGTCCCGTAATATTATTGTGAACTGTGACCTCGAACCAATCACCCCAGTTCGCCTCAAGTGGAGGTCCAGGGTATTGCCCGTTGACAAAGATTCCTTCTTTCTGAACGCCATCAGGCGCAAGTACACCTCGCGAGATCTCCCAGTAGTACTTCCTGGTCACGCCAGTATCTGGCATCTGAGGAGGATTGTTTCGATCGGCGGAAGCTTGGATTGGGCTTGCTACGTTTGGGTATCCGCCTGAATTACCTGGCTGGAATGGTTGTACAGGTCGATCTGGCTGTGAAGGCTGGCTCGGTTGAAACGGTCGATTTCCCGGCCCACCAGAATTTCTTGGAGGGCCGAATTGAGGTGGACGATTGGATTGACCAGAGCCGCTTAGGGGTCCGTAATTTCCGCCTTGTTGTTGTCCGCCAAATGGTACCCCAGGACCATTCTGTCCAAATTGGCCTTGCTGCAGAATTGTTGGAAATCAAGCTTGACTGCAGCGAAAGAAACGACTCACATTGCCTTCACCAAATGGAGACCCATATCGATGATCCAACGTCCCCAATGTGCTCGCACCTACACCGAATCATTAGTACCCAGACCCGCTCAAATCTGTCCAGAACAAGTCCAGGCTCAAACCACTCACCATTGGTCATTCCTTGTGATAATCCATTGACCAGATTCGAAGCTGCCAATAGCAGCTCTAAAATACCCATTTTTGAACCGGAAATCAGCACACAAAAGAAGCTAGCTATGAGAAGAAGAGAAAACAAGTCGAAAACGCCGACAAAGGTTGTACACACACCAAGGCACGCGAGATCCCCCGCGAGGACGGATGCACAGCAGCATACATACTTATTCCCGCCTCTCGCCACAGAGGTTACCTCATCAAGGGTGCGCGTTCGCGGCAGATTAATGCCGTGTGCTCACAGCAATTATTGGAGGGCCAACTCAGGTCAAGTTTGCAAGTTGAAGCCAGATCACCAGTCATGGCTCCTGTGACACACGCCATTGTAAAGCCTCGTTGGTGAGCGATTCTGAAGGAGCGCCCCACGAGTAGAACTCTGTATATCTGCCTAGGATGTCCGACATCTCTCGTGTCGCTGGCGCGTGGCTTCTTGCATATACGGCTTGAGACCAGTATTGCATCTCCCAGATCCGGTATTTTGCAGCGAGACACCTCGGCAACCAGTCCTCTATATCGTTCCCAGCCTCCAGGTTGTCATCAACCCTGGTGTGCTTGTTGTGAGAAACCGTGTCAAGCTTTTGTCTGTTTGCTCTGAGATACTTGACTTCAGGTACCTGACTTGCGAAACTTCCAGGATGAAAAGCCCAGCAATGCCAGTTTGAACTCAGAATCCGGATCCTCCCCGGTGCCGACAGTGCCGTTGCAATCATCGCAACCACACACAGCATTTCGCTATAGGGTGAGGCAGACTGCAGTACATCTTTGTACCGAGATCCATCTTCTCGCATATCTTCGGAACCACAGCGGCAACTTGCAGAATAAGCAAGTGAGGTGGGAGCAAGAGGTCCGCTTACATAAGCCAAGAAGGCATCCACGGCCCCTGTTTCAGTCAATCTATTCCTCCCTGCAATGTTTGACGCATGACTCGAGTCGCACAAACGTAGCAAGTGACCAACGAAGCTGAGACTCGGTCCTCCATGCAGACGACTCTTTAAGAAGCACAGACTGGGCACGAGTGCCACAATCGCGATGTGATAAGGACTTTGTGTGGATGTTGCACAAGAGCCGCTTTTCAACCACATGTCTGGAGGCTCGTGTTGGTGTTTGTGGCTCTTTCAGGATATGTCAAGTCTGTCAGCTCCTTGTCCCTGTCGTTATTGTTTTCACATAAAGCTGCAAGCCTTCTGCATGGTTCAGTGCCTGTCGTGGCTTTCCAGGGATGTTGGTTTCCAGGGACCAAGCAGCCAACAAGGCGGTTGCGCGTACATTTTTTATCCCGTTCAACAACTCACCCATGTACCAACTATCAGTGTTACGCCGCACCGTCATAGCGTGTAAGTCATTCACAATCTGCTTCCAGTCTTGCGCATACGAATTTTCGTGGTGATCTTGGCCCAGCCGTGCTCACGCGTTCGCTGCATCCTTTCTGTGATCCAATTACAATGGAATTAGAGAATCGATGGTCCGTTGCCGCAAGCTGTAGGACTATGCGGCCCATATTTGTAGAGCCTGTTTGGAAACTCGATCCTCTGCTCAATGCGACGCCAAGGTTTCACTCATGCGGATGGAATCCTCACAGTGGCGACTGCCAGACCTAGGTAAGGAAGAGCACCTTGATCGGTGCTCTACTTCTTCTCCAAATCGTCTCCATTAATACCCTCCATTGTGGCCCGCGTAAAACCTTCAGTCAAGGAGTCAAAGCCCGTAGCGATCGCCAAGATATTCGTTTCGTGAAGTTGTCCATTTGTAGTGAACACGCCTAGGGGCACGATGTGCGATACCTGAGTTTCATTTCTCAGTTCCACAAGCTCAACATGCGGCTTGTCCAATTTCTTCGTAATGGTGCGGCTCCAAACTAGACTCTTTGCTGCGGAAGGATGAGGTGGCTCAAGAGCAGCAAGAATGTCTCGCTTTCTCGGGTCAGTAATCGTAGCTCGGACTTCCCGGACCCAGAAATCCTAGACGATCGTGCATGTCGACGCCTCCTTCGCACCAGAAAGGAAAATGGCAGATGTATGCCTCGAAACTGTCGAGGCCTGGCCAACGCCTACAGGGAGTAGGAACGACCGGTTAGCTCTGCAGGACAAATTGGTCCTTAGACTATGCTCAGCAGGTCCCACAAAGAAAGGTGCCAGCCTCGACGATCTTCGCATTGAATCCCTCCTGCCTCGCTCTTTGAAGTCGGTATACGCCTGCGAAGCCAGCTCCGATGATAGTTACGGCGTCGAGTTCTCATTCGCTCGATTCTGAAATCACTCGTAATTCTGAAGGGAATGACGAAGAAGAGTAGAGTATACACAAGAGAAATCGCCCAAGCGAAAGCTCAGGCATAGCGGTCAGTTTCGCTGTATCTTCCAATATATGCGAAGTCGTCCAACAAGGAATGAAATCCGGTACGAGTGTACGGTTTCGATCTGTCGTAAAAGCAAGACCAAATCGAGATGGAGCTGGAAGTAGGAGTGGAGGTAGGAGTGAAGTCGTGTGCATAACGAGTGCGAGCCAGAGTTATATTCATCCAAGACCCGAAGTGCGCCCCGGATGTCACTTCTACTCTGTCTGTGCTTTTCTATATCACACATTCATCGACACCAGGCAACAGCGTTTTGCTGCCGCGCCATTCGTCACGCATATGGCATACTCCGGGATAGCGGCTTGGAAGCCTGTTCGCTTGAACATGGACTATGCTGCCGGGGATATATACATCTTCTTGGGCGTGCAGCGGAAGGAAGACAAGTTGCGAAAAGATGACTATCTCTCATTCGGTCAAATCTTTCATTAATATGAGTTTCAGCAGCCGTTCCATATACAATGGACACATGGCCGTAAAGAATTTAATCTGTACAAAAACTTGAGCTCTTCATGCCGTCATCATAAACACAAAATTCCATCTATCTGGCTTAACCGGCCTGGTACAGACCAAGAGCAGCAACATGTGGGTTGATCATGCTCAGGTTGAATGGGGTGTACACCTGGTTGGTGTCGGTCAAGGCGATGAAGGTGCTCTCGTTAACAACACCCTGACCGCGCTGGTAGACCGATGAGTTGGGCTGGAAGGTGTACCCCTCATTTGGTCCGGTCTGGATGAGGTCGGTGTAGGTCATGTTGAGCTGAGCAACCCAAGCGACGTACTTGGGGGCACCGGCGGTAGTGGCGGTCACGTAGGAGTTGTTAGGGCCGACAGCCTGACCGGGCGAGTCCCAAAGGAGGCGAACCTGCTTGCCTGGGAAGGAGAGAGGCTCAGATCGGTTGCGAGAGATGGCGGGACCACAGCCGTAGCCAGTCTTGTTGAGGTTGATGCAGCTCTCATCCTCTGGAGGGATGGTGGCTGGGCTGGAAGTGCGGTTGTCGGTACGCTCCCAGTCGGCAGTGTCGTTGGGAGAGACCCTGTTGATGTTGGCCTGGTTGACCACGTGTAGAGCTGGGAAGTTCTGCCATGCGAGACGCGTAGTACCAGCGGGGCACCAGCTGATGTAGGGAGCGAGGAAGGTCCAAGCCCACGATTGTGGGATACCAGTTTCGAACCACACTGGCATGGGGTGCAATCCACTCATCTGTCTGAACGCCATCTGCTGACGAGCTTCAGTGGCGATGGACTGTGCCAAAAGCTGACCGACCTCACGAGAGTCAAGGTGGTTGATGAAACCCCAGACACCAGACTCGCCCCAGCGGGTGAGGATCTGGTTGAAGTCGACGAACTCGCGAACGTTCTTGAATGGGTAGTTGTACACACACTGAGGTGGTGCAGTCTCTCCGAGCATGTTCGACAGGAGTGTGGCATGACCCTGTTCCTGCTGTGCCATGAAGGCGATCAAGGCGCGGTCTTCAGCAGTAAGACCAGCGGCAAGGAAGTCTGCCTCAGAGAAGGTTGCCAATCCGTTGTTGAACAGATCCAGCTCGATCCATTCCTGGTACAATCCCAGGGTGATGGATTCATAGTCGAAATCGCTGTTGACCATGTACCTTGGCAAGGTACCATTGGTACCAAGACCGCCGGCCGGCTGGTATGGAATTGGCTCGGAGTTCTGCAGCTGGCCGTTGGTGTTGTAGTAGGTGGCAGTGGCTGCTGGACCCAGATTGGGGATAGTAGAGCCAAGAGGCGAGTTGCTCACGGCACCGGTGGTGGTGGGCGAACCACTGTACGGGCCATGGGTGGTCGTGCCCGTTGGCAGAGGGCTCCGCTGGGTGTCTGCAGCTCCCGATCCAGACGTAGGTGCCAGGGTGTGAATGGCCGAGATGATGGAGTCCATACCGAAGCTGGTTGGCACGGCAGTGAGGGGGGTTGGTGTCTGCTCGTATGGTCCATTTCCGTTGGCGTAACCGGGAACGTTGCCACCTTGGTTCGCAGCCGCAAAACCAGACTTCACGCCAGCTGCGGCAGAAGTGGATGAGGATGAGGCATAAGCGGAGGCTTGCGGTTGACCATCACTGTGCATTCATCAGCAATGACTCTCGTTGCAATGGATTCCAAGTACTGACCTGAGCTGTGAAACGACAGGCGCAGGCACAGCAGCTGCGAGGCCAGCAAGGGCCGCTGAAGCAGCGAAAGACTTGATAAACATCCTGGGCGAGAGTGGATGTATGGCGCTCACCGTGGGTTGAGATGAGGGTCGAGGTGGCTCAACGGGCAATGACCAGTATTAATACCTCGCGCTGCGTCTTGTCTGCGCGTGGAGCAGAGCAGACACAGTAAGGCATCTTGCCGCCAAACCGCCGCGCCGCACACAGACCATCGTCATGAATGGGATCATTGCACTGTGATTGCGTATGCCGAAAGTTGCTCGGTTGTGACCTCACCGCGAGCACAGTGAGTCAGTGACCACCATACCTTCGACAGGACAGGCATGTGGAGCCGCTACTGACCACGTTACGCGCTAGCCTGTGCTTGAGCCTCATCTGGCGGGAGCTGCCTCCTTCCACATTCTGCTAGCTCGCAGCGACGTAGTCGACGCCGCGGAGGCAAATCCGGTGCCGAGCACTTCGACGGCACCATACGATGCGTGATGTCGCTATTGGCCATACCTGATTGTTGGAAGCCGTAGGTCCGCGTTGTGGCCGTCAGCCTGCATCATCGTTGAGTAGGTATACCACCACTTCCCGCCGAGATCCCATGCTTGCCGGGGCATGTTGAATTGGACGATTCGCTTGTCGAATCCAGCAGGGGCAGTGCAGAACGCTGCATCGAATTCCGTGGGTTAGCATCATGCATGCGTCAAGAATCGAAGGATGCGTCCCGCGTGTCCGGGGTCGACGGCATTAGCGCGTATCTTCCGGCACACTCTCCGGAAGGCATCGCACCAATGGTCGAGTGTGTCAGACAGATCAATTCAAGTTGGAGCAGTCGGATAATGACAGGACTTTTCGTGGGATGCTCGCTGGCGACCTGCGCGACATCGGCCTACTACAAAATAGTCGAATAGGTGCCCGACGCGTTTACCGGGGTTAATCATTGTGGCTGCTAGCGGACAAGCAGCAACTTCGCATCATTCCTCCTCTGCAGCAACAGGAGCTTTGATTATCACGATGAAGCGTACGGATAGCGTCAAACACTTCGTCTCACGGCTTTGACGCAGTCCCCCGTCGCTTGTGCACGTGCGCTGTATGTGGTGTGCACAGTTAGAGTGACGTCGGAGAAGCGCTTGTTCTGACGCCGCTGTCGGCCGTTGCCCGGTGTGCTGGCCTTTTGGAATCATGATCATGCCGTGTCCGTGCTGGCGAGTAATGGTCGCCTCGCTCGCTATTATGCAACGAAACCATATGCATCTGCAAGACATGCAGGCTTCGGGGCGGCAAATGTTTGTATTTCGATGAATCGTACGACTTCTCGTCCAGCATCCCCTTCTCGCCAGATGCCCCAAGGTCTGGCTCTCAAGGGCACAAACTTGGGTGCGGTCCCGAGCACCGATCCTGTGTCTCGTAGACGCAACTCGGTATCTCACTGCGCGGGAGGGCGTGGGCTCGGTCTGAGCAGAGCAAATAGTAGGCAAGCAAGTTTGAAACGATGGAGATTTCGGAGAGCTGGCCGCGCTTTCCAGGCTTGGCTCTATACTTGTATGTCTACCTTCAGGACGTACCTTGGTACAGCTCCAAGGTCCACATGAACCCGGCTCGCAGCGACCCGCGTCTCTGAATTTACCGTCTAGCAGTCCCACGTAGGCTGGCCGCCAACGAGGGAGTGGCAAGAAGTTTGTCTAAAGCTGGCAGTTCCGTTCCAAGGCTTGTCGCGGGAATTGTGCAAGCCAGCTGTCTCCATGCTACTGCTTTCATTGCCTTGCCTCCTGGAAGACATGTCGCAGTGTTGGCAGTCTGCGCTTGACGGTGTACCAACGAGCCAGAAGATCAAGTTCCGCGCAAATGGAGACGGAGTGTGCAACAACGCTGACCAGCGTGCTGGGTTTTTCTCTGGGTCCCGTCCGATCGGATCGCCGAGCTGCACCTCCATCCGCCTTCGTTGAGATACGGAGGTATTGCCGAGCGACTCGTACAGCGGCATTGCGGCTGGGGTCCCGAGAATTCGTGATGGCGCTCTGTTCTCTGCTCTTGCGTATATAGTATTGTCCCTCTCTCAATACCCGTATTGACTCCTTGGCAGATGCATCAGCATCCCTCGATGGCTGGAAACATAGCTCACTCAGGCGTTGCGAGTCTGGCCTTCTTCGCTGCAACTCGTGGTGGATCCGTCTTCTATTCGCGCGGGGCTCTCTGCGTCAATCCAGGCTCATAGCCTTTCGCTATCGTCAGTTTCGCATAGGCCTTCATAAGTGGTAAGTGTAAGGTAGTCTGGCACGCGAAAGCCTGTGCTCGGTGGAGTAGCAGAAGGACGAAGACGCGTCGCGATGGAGATGGGCATGGCGTGGCCCGTGCTTCAATCAGCCGGCCGCTCCTTCCCTTTCCTCGTGTCCTGCTTGTCAACGACACTTCTGTCTTACTCCTTCACACAACGCATTACCGGCATACTGTTCGACACTTTCCAAGGTTGCTTATCATCAGTCAGTATACCGACGCCAAGGATTCGACGGCGTGAAAAGTAGTTGAAGTTATCGTGGCCAGAACGACGACGATGGCGCCCAAACAATGCATCAGACCATGCTACCCATTGAGCAGAGTGAGAGTGCCAACCTGAGCTCATCGTTAGAACTTCATAAAAGGGCAGACTATCTTGGTATCCCAATATCCTTCGAACCACCTGGATAGCCAACCAAAATACTGCTACAGACGTGGCACCTTTTGGCTCAGTACAACAGGCACTCCCTCGGTCTTCAGTCTCGAATCAAACGGACGAATTCCTCTTTCTGCGTATCTGGAAGCCGGTCAGGATATCCTCCCTCACTCCCATGAAGATGTCTCCCGACTCCGCCTGCTCGACCTCTCGCTCGGTCATCCATACAATGTCCTTGCACACATACCGGTCTGGCTTCAACTTCACCATCTCATCAATCTTCCACAGAAGGCTCGCTCTCAGCCACAGACTATCTGGCAAGCTCTGTGGGCTGACAGCGGTATGAAGGGCTGCAGCTGCCCTGCTGCCATGGAGCCGTCCGGGATCCAAGCCAATCTGCGTTCGGCACGCCACTCGGCCGTATTCGTCCACGGCAATATCTTGCTCCATGGTCCTGTCTATGCGAAGATTGAGAAGTGGCGCCACGTCCGCGTCGTCTGTTACTCTTGAAAGTCGATACATTGGTGTACCAAGCTTGCCGCTCCAGGCTTTGACATTGTCCGTCATTCGCATGAGAAGAATCCTGTCCTTGTGGAAGATCAGGTTGCAGACGATCAAGACGTCGAATTTTGCTTTGAACTGGGCCTCTTGTTTCCTCAAATACTGTTCCGGCGCATCCGAGCCGTCAACAGCGACGCCATTGATGAATTCCCCAGTTGGTATGGTCATCTTGAGTAGAGAATGCTTTGTTTTAATTTGGTCTGGTAATTGAGAAGTCAAGTCACTCCAGACGACGGCTTGTCAATACGTCCAGTATTGGAGGTTGGCTTCATGGTAGACGCTGACGCATGCCAAATCACGAGGGCGGATTGGCGAGCATGATTTCTGGTTTTCCTTTGGCGCGCCTGCCGCGCCAGTATACAGGAGGATCATCTCTTCTACGCACTTCACCATTGGCGTCATGGCAAGATAGAGTTGGGTCACGTGCTCATAGAACGGCGGTCAGGACCCTCTCATTCTCGAAAACAACCACCCTGAGGCAACAGGACAAGAACGCGACAGCATCATCAAGGATGTCACCCTCTTGCATATGACAATGCGTCATTACAGAATTTTGACCGTTGTGAACGGCTTCAGCTCTCTCCAGCTCAATGTGCACCAAGAAGCTGGTACGAAACGACCTTTGCGAATGATCAGACTCTAAAGGCCCCAATTCGAAACAGCGGTCGGGCACTTCACGTTCCTTGCCAGCAATACAAAAAGCTCTTCGATGTGGGCTAGCTGCTCCAAGTCCAGCACTTTGCTCTCAATCTCATCTCTTCTTGTCGTCGAGGACGTCCTTCACGAACATCCGCCATTTATGGACAAGACCGACATTGCTAGCAGGAGGCTCAATGCCTTTCGGCGCAAGGAACGGATTGCTTCGAAACCTGAGCATCTTTGAAATGGACAGTAACACATGTCATGAAGAGAGTATGAAGAGAGTATTGCCCTTCTTGTCGATGTCCTCATCATGTTGAGGGTGAACTTCAGCCATGTGAGCTCTTGAGCTTCTGATCTATTCAGTTTCTCTTCGCTGAACTGCTGCATCAGGACCTCTCCATCCAGCAACTATGCGGCTGCGCGGTATTGAATTGACATCTGCGCTGCTGTGCTCGTGAGAGGTTCATTCGGCTCCATTACCCAGCCTCCGTGCTCATAAGCAGCTTTGCCATGCTGTATGTCCATCTTGTCGATGTCGCCAAGCGTTCTCTGGGCCAAGCGGCCAGGCTGTCCCTTTTGCAGCAGCCCAATGCAGTCTAAGGCAGCCACAGCAGCATGCAGTTTGACTCGAATTCCGTTTTATCTCCCGGCGAGTACCTACTTCGCTAGAACGTTGCTCGGGCAGGGCGTTTGGTTCGAAGTTCGCTCCTTGGCTAAAACAGCTGAGATACCCTCCATAGGGCTCCTCAAGGACCTTCTGTATGTCGGTGTAGCTCTCCTCTGCCATCAGTGCGGCGAAGAGTGCATTGTGGGAGGCGAAGCCATGTTGCTTTCGCTTGGTCGTGGAGCCGACCGAACAGGGCAGACATGAGATGGCCTCCGGCTTGTGTGCACGCGGTCCCCAAGGCCCATTCGATCTGGTTGGGTTGTAGGCCAAGTAGTGAGGCAATTGCTGCTGCTGCAGCAGCTGCTGGAGGACCTTGTACGGCTCCGCTGTGCCAGCCACGGCAGAGGAGGTCGCCTCCATGCAAGGCCAGACCAGCCCGAGAACCGACCTCGCGGTCAACCACATGAGCCTTGAGGGAGTCCGGCCCTGGAAATGGAAATTCCGTGTTTGATTCAGCTGCTGCGAGAAGCGCTGGCAGAAGGAGTGGGTTCGAATGTAGTGGTGCTCTTGCATGATAGTCGTCTGGCTTAAAGCGTTGAGTGAAAGTGCTGTGATATCTCCTTGTCTTGCTAGCCTATAACAGTACATTGGTCCACGGGCTCCATCTTGAAGCTGGCATTGGCTGCTGTCTCAGACCATGGCAGATGTGACTCTACGAGTGCACAGACAATACCGTTTAAGGTGAGGTATCCTGCTCGTTCAATGACATCCGCTGAAAGGTCCGCATATTGCATTGCATGACTTTCCAGCGACACCGTCCGGATCGCTGGGCGCTATGGGAGCCACGATGGCCTGCTCAAAGTTGGACGTTATCTAATCCCGCGGTCTCTGGATAGCGAACTGCTCTACTAGGTATCCTCATATTCGGCAATTATCGTGGTATGCCTGGCAGATCGCCTATGGCGCACATCTGGTCGCGTCGGCCTTGAGCTCCCCGCCGACACGCAGTGCGATGATGAAGCGGATATGCTCGTTGTGTCTCCTAACTGCAGTCAGCAGCCATGTTGATGCGAGTCGTCGGTAGGCACTCAGCGATTTCATTTCGATTCTTCGTAAATCTGTTCAGGATCTGTAGCATGGGTTTAGTGTGCTCACTATTCGGATTGCTCCAAAGGCAGTGGACAGACTAGCCAAATGTCGATTCGTCGCATGGTCCCTCGCGGGGCTCACAAGGCTGGGAGCCTCAGACAGGGATTGGTCGAAGCGAAGAGGATCAAACCTACGGGAGTGCTGGCCTAGTCTTGACCTCTATCTCGAACCTCGTAGATGGGCTCGTAGTCAACTGGATGTCGTGGGAGAAAATGTGATCAAAGCAGAGCTCGCGAGATAAGGGGAAGGAACAAGCGGCGATGAGCTCGTCTATGTTGCAAAACGCACAAAATATCACTTCTTTTCGTCCTCAGGCAAAGCGTCTCGGAATCGAATTGGGGACCACGAAATGTTCTAGCATATTAGGGAGTGGGGTGGTGCGCGTGCGTGGTCTAGCCGCTACAATCCGCAAGTGTCTTGGGTGAAGTCTAGGTAAACCTCTGGCCCAGAGATCCGGGCCCTTGATCACAGTCCATGGGATAGTTGATGAGATGACTTCCTCTGGACGCGCCTTCCTCTTCGTACCATAGTAGAGCTCGGAGCCCAAGTTTCGCAGGCGAAAAGATCCCGCTAAAAACCGCTATGCGCAATTCACAGCCATGCAGAAACGGGAAGCTGGCCAGCTGAATGCCGGTCATGTTATCGCTCCGAATAGGGTCTGATCTATCCAGCTCCCTTTGCTTTGGTCATAGGCCCCCAATTCTCCCTTGGATTCTGCTGATAGCGAACCAGACGCTTGCCGCTATGATCCTTGTCCTTGCCCAAAGTCTCGTCGAAAACCACTTTGATACGTTTTGGCTGCTCGGCGCCGTTCACATCAGCACCATGAACTGTCGTTTCGATGGCCGTCGTCGGAGTTGCGCTTTCATGATTCGATGTCTCGTCACCTTTCGCCTCCGCCTCTACCTTTCGGGCGGTTGCCATGATCCGGAACCCAGCCGTAAACTTCTTCAGTGCACCATCTTTGATCGGAGATTTCTGCCGCACCCATTCACGCATGATCTCCCAAAGCACATGCCAGGGCGCACTGGTCTTGATGCTTCCTGGCTGGCAATGACTTCTCACAGCCCGATACCCCAGATGGCGAATGGCTCCTCTGACAGCCAAGTCTGGCGGTGCTACGCAATGAATGACCTTTGCCAGGGCAGATGGAATGAAGAAAAAAGGATAGCGATCGATGGCTTCGGGTGGAATTTTGGGGATGATCTCTGCGGTGTCAGGGCCGTGGTCTTTTGGCGGGCAGTAGGTCACTGTGTCCGATTCTATTCTCAACTCATCTCGGGCAGTACTTAGCATTCCCTCGATCCGCCGTGTCGTTTGGTAGACATCCGTGTCGGCTGACTGGACGTCGTCCAGTATCTTTTCGATAAAAGCGGCGTTGTGAATTGGACCACCCCACATGGGTCCTGCTACGTGGGTCTTACTCCCGCAATGCTCACAATGTCGATCTGCTCCAGGTGCCTGAGCGATGGTATGCTTGTACCACACGTTGCCGCCCTTGCTCTCTTGCTTGGTATTGCGTCCCAACATTTGCGTTGTCCATGCTCCGCAGCCGGAGTCACAGCCGTAGACCATCATTGTCTTCCCTGCAAGGAACTTGACATCCGCAGGACTTCTCCGCACGCGAACGAAGACACGAGCGTAGAAGTCAATGTTGAGAGACAGCAGTGGCTCAATAGCCATGCCATACTTTGAGGCTGCCGAGGCAATTGAGTGTAGAATCAGTCGCAACCCTCCTTCATGCATGTGCGGACCCTTTATTGGCATGCCGCCGTACAGTGAGTAGGTCTTTTCGCAATACCCCGTGGATGCAAACACACCGGAATCAGTGCATGTGACACAGAGGAGACCTTCATCGTTGAGAGCCTGAAGAGCCGCATCGAGGAAGGGTACGGCCGTACCGTACGGATCCAGATCGATAACATCGTATTTCTTGTTGACATGACGCGGGCCATGGGAACCCGTGGGAGGGTACGCAACGCTGTACATATGCCCTATGGCATCCCCAATATTCGCAGTGATCTGCAATGACAAGGCATTGTGTTCAATATTGAGTTTCATACTCTTGATGGCATCCTCGCTCATGTCGTTTGCCACGATGGACGTTGCATTTGGAATTTCCTTGGCATATCGCAGTGCACGGAGACCACTCGCAGATAAAGCATCCAATATGCGGAACGGTGGTGCCTTCGAAGCTGATGCCTGGCCTCCGTTTTGCCCTTCTACGTGGCCGTTTGTCTTTGCCTCGACGGGCCTGTCCTTTGCAGCGGGTTCCTCCGCTCTCGCGGTGTGTTCAAGCGAAACGCCACTTTGCGCTTCCTCTGCTGAAGCTACATTGCTCGCGGCCGGAACGCTACTGCCGTCTTCTGCTTTCTGTAGCTTTGGACTACTATCCTGCTTCGTATTCTCGCCATTTGCCTGCGATATCTTCCGCTTCTTGTTCTTCCTCTCAAGCTTCTCTTTGCTCCTCTCTCGTTTCAGAGTCTTTCTCTCTAGCCAATCTTCACTGAACGCTTTGATGGATAGAACGCTTAGATCTCGGTTGAATTGCTGGATAGGGTTGTAGAACACCTTCTGGTTCAGGGAACCATCGTCGGTCTTCGCTTTCGCGTTGGGATCGACAGACAATCTCGTGCCCGGCGGTATGAGGATGTACGCATGTCCTTCGCGGATCGTCTCGTATTTTTTGCCGTCATGCTCAATGATTTGGCCTGCCTTGGGGCTCGAAGATATTGGAAGCGGTGCCCGGGACGCCATTGCTCTCGTGAGACTTGCGCGCGCGGAAGAAAAGGTTGTACTTGGGGAGTAGACGGGAGATGCGCGACCGAGGCACTTAGCTGATGATCTGTACGACCATTTCAGATACGACGCGGTTTTCCAACACAGCCGCAAGGACATTTGCGCGAGCGAGTAGAGAAATTCGAACGAATTGAGATCAGTGAAATGCGCATTTGCTAGCGCCATCGGAAGTCGGAAGTCGGGAGCTCGGGTGCGCACGGTCCATATCGCCTTGGCCTTCCAGGTTCGACTTCACCTTCTTCAGGGCGTGTTCAACTAGACAAGAACTCTACCAACACGACAACGACGTCTGGTAGCTCAGTCCGCGTACATATCGTATGTGCTGCGTGTACTTACGGTGTGCAATCGCAACTGGCGCGCAAATAATGAATGTCAAGCCTGTACCGTGGGCCGACCAGGCTAATCTGGCATCAACCTGCTTCTGCAAAAGAACATTTACTTTCAAGCCGCTACTGGCAGAGGTGACGATTGCAATTGCTCGCACGCTCCAAAGTGCTGTACAGTTGGCATCATCCACCGATTGCACGCGTCTGCTTCATCTCTGGGTTTAATTCGGGAATATCTCAACACCCATGTCCACATGGACAGCTGGAGTGACGTCAATATACGATGTTGAACGGATCGAATGCGGCATCAACTACCTGGGTCACACCGGAATCTTAGTTACGTGAACAAACATCATGCTTCATCATAGTCTGTAAGACTTCCAAGCTACAACATGGCTTCGGAACTCTCCCACTCACCTGTCGCACGCAGACAACGCTCACGCCGCTCACTATGTCGAAATCCACGATAGCGATCATCGGTTCCGGCTGGGGAGGCTTCACACTCGCTCATGCTCTTTCAACAACGAAATACAACGTAGCTGTCATATCTCCCGTCAGGACAGTCCAATACACACCTCTTCTGGCAAGCGCAGCAGCAGGCCTGTTCAACTTTCGACTAGCGGAGGAGCCGGTCCGTCGGAGAAACCGTACCTCTGGCCTCACATATCACAAGGCAGTAGTTGAAAAGATCGACTTCGAAAAGCGGGAGCTCCAATGCAGACCTTCTGTATCCGACATAGCAGACGAGCATCTGAAGGATTCCAGTCCATTCAGTGTGAAGTACGAGAAAGTGGTCCTGGCCCCTGGATGCGATGTTCAGACTTTTGGAACCCCTGGAGCTTTGGAGCATTCGAATTTCCTGAGGACTACAGATGACGCTAGGAAGATCCAACAGAGGATATTGGAGATGTTGGATGCTGCTTCCATTCCCGGACTCACGGAGCAGCAACAGAGAGACATCCTGAGAGTGATTATCGTGGGTGGCGGAGCGATCGGTATTGAAGCCACCGCTGAACTATTCGATCTCTGGCAACACGACATGAGGCATGTATACCCACACCTGGACGGCAAATTCAGCATTGAGATCCATGACGTGGCACCGAAAATTCTCTCAACATTCGACGAAAGACTGGGGCAATATGCCTTGCAGAAGTTGCAGAACCGGGGCGTTGATATCAAGACGGAGAGCCATATTGAAAAGGTAGAAGAGGGGGCTCTCTGGACGAAGGAAGACGGGGAGGTCAAGTACGGAATGCTGATCTGGGCCACTGGGAATGGAGTGAATCCTCTTGTGGAGACGTTGGACGTCAAGAAACAAGGCAAACTGCAACGGATCGCTACTGATCAGAGGCTGAGGGTCCGCAATACCAAGGATGAGCTGATCGACGGTGTCTACGCTCTTGGGGATTCAGCAGATATCGAAGGCTACACTTTACCCACGCTGGCCGAGGTGGCTGTTCAAAAAGCAGAGTACTTAGCCCGCGAGCTCAATGCTGCTGACGAGTCAACGAAAGCCTTTGAATACAAGCAGAAGCCCAATCTCGCATACCTGGGAGCACACGACGGTGTCATAGGTGGTAAGGAGGAGTGGACCGGGCAATCAGCCTGGCTAGCCTGGAGAAGCGGCAGCATTTTCCACTGGCCGCGGAGCTGGAGACGCACCCTGATGATCGGTATCAGCTGGCTGTTCAACAAAGTTGGAGGAAGAGACATCGCAAGAAAGTGGTAGTACGAATCAATCTGATGGAAGAACTCGTGTAGCCTAATTACAACATCTCCAAAGCCCCATCCTTAATCACCTCAAATTCTTCCACCTCCTTCACAAGGCTCTTCCAGCCTCCCATGGCTTCGGAAGGCACCCAATTGCCGTGAATCTGCGACTTCACGGCGAAAGGCATCTGGACTATCGCTAACGGTCTTTCAAAGTCCCTGGTATCGAGCACCACTACTTCGCTTCTCTTATCTTTCACCCTTTCGACGAGTGCCATGACCCATCCATCTCCCTCCGGCGCATCCTTTCCTCGAGGAATAAAGATCGGCTCCTGCACAGAAGAATCATCACCAGCGTAGAACCATTTTGCCTTTTCGTTCCGACGATCATACATGGCGATACCGTTGAGCCCGTGATATACGTTCTTCCCATCTCCAGTATCCATGAGAACATTCATCCAGACTACATTGTAATACCTTCCCATGAGCCTCTCGTCAATCCTCGGAAATTCGGAGGGAACGTCGACGATGATCTCCGGGTCATCCATGTACGTGCCGCTCGGCTTGCTGATGTCGATTTTCCATTTTACGAAATCGGCTTTGGCATTCGGCTCGGGCAATCGTCCATCATCAGCCGGGAAGAAGGGGAACGCATTGTCAAGCACCCTCGAGCTCTCCGCGAAGAGCACATTGCCTTCTTCCCAGGCTCCTGCGGTGTGGATTGACATGCAGTTCTTCCACTCGTAATGTCTCACTTCCCCTTTCTTCCACCCGGAGCCAGGCGGCGGGTTCTCCGGATCTCGAGAGGAGACGATGATCGTAAACTTCCGGTCATAATCCCAAGCCCAATGATGTCCCCCCTTCTTCATCCTTTCCACATCCGTAGAGAAACACCAGACGAATAAGAGGAGCCAATGTTCCGTGATCGCACAGTCGTGTATCATCCCCGGCTTTCCTGCCTCAAACGGTTGTTTGTACCAAAACTTATCCTTCACCTTCCCGCTCTTGTCAATGGCGTAGCTCACCACATCATTCGTCGCAATGCCCTTGGCTTCGTACCCATACACCACCAATTCCTCTTTGAATGGGTCGATTTTCGGATGCGCTGTGAACGCCTTCGCTCGAATCTGCTCTCTGAACGGATCATACCCCTTCGTCTGCAGCGTTGTGGGATCCACGGCATAGGGCATCGCACTCTCTTTCAGAGCAAGTAAGTGTCCAGCCCAGTATACCAAATTCGTATTCCCGGTACTATCCACCGCAGCCCTGACGCATGGATGATGGGTCCACGGATTCCGGTACAATCCAAACAGGTTCTTGCCCGCTTTCTTCTCCAACAGGAAGCGTTGGGTTTCAACATATTTGGTCTTCATGTCCACTTTGCCGTCTTTGAATCTCAGGGCGTGGATGTTGCCATCTCCGTCCAGAGGGACGTTTCCCTCGCAAGGAGGTTGGAAAGGATCGACCATGATGCGATAAAACGTCCCATCGATCTGTTCCGGGATCTCACCAAGCACAACAAGGTCGGAGATTTCGCCTTCGAGACGGAAAGTCGAGCTTGTGGGAGGGCCGTAGAGGTGTTGGACGAGCGGCCATTTGGACTTGAGATCCTTTGTAGTCTCTTTGGCATCTTGCTTGTGGCTTGCAGGCTCGACGAGCGAGTCGATCCGTGAAACAGGGTGTTCGGCAACAGCGGCGGCAGCCATTTTCGTGGTCGTCACTTGGGAAGGAATGTCGTGTTCAACCCACAAATACAATGTAATAAGCAGCACCGCACAGTCCCGCGATAGTCAGAGCGCTGAAAATGGGTGAGGTAGTGAGACCAAGCCAGCTTATGTACTTGCTTGTCCACGAGGAGGGTCTCTTCTTCTTCTTTCGTCGGCCGCTCCTCTTTGATTCGGATCCCGCGGATGAAGATTCGGCGGCAGATGATGGTCGTGTCTCGCCCTGATCATGAGGCATGGAGAAGATTGCAATGAGTAAGGGGAGATTGTTCTGGCCTGTAACATCAGCCGGAGCGATTTTGCGGAGCCCCGCGATTGACCGGGGGAGCCCTCGAATAAAGTTCAAATGCCTGTTAGCATGCGTGGCATGGGTGTCAGCTGTGCACGGCAGTTGAGTGTCGGAGAGTCTTGGGAAAGGGGTTCCGTGTGCCAAGTCCGAACAGAAAAGCCGCTTGAAGGCATTGATACAGAACAGTGACATACGCCTAAGCAGGTATCGAAAACACGGATCCTAGGAAGAGCAGCACGCGCAGAGCACCGCGTCTTTGCCGCGAGCTTCTTCTATATACCCAGGGTGAACTCAACGCCCACATCAATATCACGAGCTGGGATGGCATGTTAGCAAGGAAGAGAGGCATGCGGATTGAAATCGAGTACTTACCAATCTTTACGACCTTGCTAAACTGCACGCTCTTCTCAGCGGCGGTCTGCAGGTCCTCAATGTTGAAAATCTTCAACCCACTCTCGTTGATCAATTTCTGCGCCTGCTCCATGTTTGTTCCCTGCAGTCTCGCAATGACTGGCGTGCGGAGGTTCATCTGCTCGACGACGTTGATCAGACCCTTGGCAATGGCGTCGCAGCGGACGATACCACCGAAGATGTTGACGAAGATGGCAGTGACCTTGGGATCGCTGGTGATGAGATCAAAGGCAGATCTAATAGCCTCTGGAGTGGCACCACCGCCGACGTCGAGGAAGTTGGCGGGCGAACCGCCATTGAGCTTGATGATGTCCATGGTAGCCATGGCGAGGCCGGCACCGTTGACAAGACAGCCGATGTCACCGTCCAGCTTGATGAAGTTGAGCCCGACCTCGCCAGCCTTCACCTCATCAGCGTCTTCTTGCGAAGTATCGCGCCAGCTGAAGATCTCCTTTTGCCTGAATTCGGCGTTGTCGTCGAAGTTGAGCTTGGCATCCATGCAGAGAACCTTGTGGTCCGAGGTCTCGGAGAGAGGGTTGATCTCAATCTGAGTCGCGTCCTTCTCCACGAAGATCTTGTAGAGCTTCTTGATGGTCTCCTTGGCGTCGTTCACGCATTGCTCGCTGAAACCGAGCTTGGAGGCAACATCGTGTGCGATCTCGTCTGTCACACCCTTGTTGATGTCGATTCTTGTGGTGATGATCGCATCCGGGCTCTCCTTTGCAACAGTCTCGATGTCCATACCACCCTGGCTCGAAGCAACAATGACCGGGCTTTGAGTAGTGCGGTCCATGAGAATGGCCAGATAAAACTCGCGGCGCGCGAACTTGCGCTCGACAATGTATACCGAGTTGCAAATCCTTCCGCGCTCGCCGGTCTGCTTGGTGATAAGCCTGTGGCCGATCATCTGGTCGGCGAGAATGGAGGCCTCGCGCGGGCTGTACACAATGCGGACACCGCCCTTGAAGCCATTGTCGAAGTGACCCTTTCCGCGCCCTCCTGCTAGCACTTGAGCCTTAATGACCATGTCCTCTCCGCCAATCTTCTGAGCGACGCTCTCGGCCTCTTTGGGGGAGTGGGCAACGCTGCCCTTGGGGACACCGATGCCATACGATTCGAGTAGCTGGGCGCCGCGGTATTCGTGGATGGACAGGTTGCGCACCTGCTGGCCGATAGGTGTCTGCAGTTATCAAGTCCATAATCAGCCGGGGGATTGCCTGTAAGTCCTGTGCATATTGAAGTTCCATACCCTCACGCCTTGGAAAGCAGAGGCGAGCTGCCTGCTGCTACGGGCGAGCTTGAACATCCTGGCGCTCGCTTGTCTGCAAGAGAAAGAAAGAAGGGATGAAGTGGTGGAAGAGGTGTGGTTCGGCTCTCACTGGGAGCTCAAAGCTCGAAGCGCAAGAAGGAAACATCTAATCCGGAAATAGCCGAGCACGTCTTCCTAGCCGATCTGCTCCGACATTTCCTCCCAGACACACAACAACGATCACATCATGGACGCTTCGAAGGACATAGACGAAGGCGACATCTTCGCCAATCGCTTCAATATCAAGCAGGCTTCGAATTTGAATCTTTTGGAGTCGTGGGGCGAACTAAACCTGCCGTCGGTCGAAGACGAAGTCGACGAAAACGAAGATGAGGCTGAACAGTTGGGTGAAGTCGGGGGACTTGGCACAAGACTCGACAGCGTGGACGACATATCAGATGCGATTCGGCTTCAGCGCGTGTCTGACAGCAAGCTACTGGAGAAATTCATGACCAAAAGGGAAGCCGAGGCGCATAAGAAGACCCAGACATCGAAGCATACCGCTTCTAAACCACTTCAAAAGCCGCAACCGAAATCCACTCAGAAGATCGAAGAGGACGACGATGAGGAAGAAGAAGGCCGAGCAGCTGCTTTCTCCTCGAGAAAGAGCAAGAAGAGGAAGATCAGAGATACCAAGACACCCGCATACACTGCAGCGGGGGCTGAAGCGGCCAGTAGTCTGGATGAAGATGCAGAACCTCCTGATCCGAGGACAGACATCTCGACTGTGACTGAAATTGTTGCACAAGATGAAAACGACGAGGAAGAGGAGCAGAAGCCGAAGAAGCGCAGAGTCGCAAGTTATCTGGATGAGATATTGGCGAAGAATGCGAAGAAGAAAAGCAAAAAGAAGAATGTAAAAGGCAAGGCAGGTTGATACATCAGGAGCAGTGTGATTTTTCAGTTATTCTGGAGCGACAACGATACCCGCTATGCTCGAAAGTCTAGCACGCTTTTGTTTGGCTATCTATTCTCTTACGATCAAGCTCGCCATTCCCATTCCTGTACCGATACACATGCTCACTACTCCCAGCTCTTGTCCTTGCCTCTCCAACTCCGGCAAGAGCGTTGCCAATTGTCTCGCTCCAGTCGCTCCGAGTGGGTGTCCCAAGGCGATAGCGCCTCCCTTGGGATTGACCTTGGCTTCGTCAATTCCTAACTTCCTCACGCAGTACACTGCCTGCGATGCGAATGCCTCGTTGATCTCCCATATTCCAATTTCGTCCTTGTCAACGCCAGTGTAGTTCAAGAGCTTGGGGATAGCGAGAGCAGGTCCAACTCCCATCTCATCAGGCTTGCATCCAATAACCTGTGTGCCAGCCCATTTTCCAATGATCGAAGAAGTCAGACCCAGCTCAGCAGCGCTACTCCTCCTCATCATCAAGGCAGCAGCAGCGCCATCAGAGACCTGGCTGCTATTGCCTGCTGTGGCAGCTCCGTCCTCTTTGAAAGCAGGCTTCATCTTCGCCAGACCTTCGGGCGTACTGTTCGCTCTGATCCCATCGTCCTTGCTCACGGTAATCTCCTCTTCCTGCTCCGGAACCTCCGGATTCGGCCTCCACCGCGTCGTCACAGGCACAATCTCCTTATCGAAAAGGCCTTCCTTTTGAGCTTTGGCCGCTTTGACATGCGAATGCGCCGCGAAAGCATCCTGATCTGCTCTAGAGACTCCATACCGTTCGGCCACATTCTCCGCTGTGAGGCCCATGCTCATGATACAGTCTTTTGCATCTTTGACTTCAGAGTTCTTGAGCGCACTCCAGAGCTGTGTAGGAATCGCTCTGGAGCCGTAATTCCGCGTCATACTCTCCATGCCACCTCCGATGCCTACATCTATCTCTCCCATGGCAATCGCATTCGCTACTCCCGTAATGGCACTCAGGCCACTACTACACGCTCTGTTCACAGTCTGGAAGGATGTTGTCTCGGGCATCCCGACGTGTATTGCCGCCATGCGTCCTGCTTTGCTTCCTCCCAGCTCCGAGAGAACAGTTCCAATCTGTACATCATTGATCTTCGAAGGATCGAGATTTGGATTTGCGGCAAGTGTGGCTTTCAGGACGTGGGCAAGGAGTTCGTGGTCATAGGCATCTTTGAACCCGCCCTTTTTCGCGCGTGTTATCGGTGTTCGGAGGGCGGAGAGGAAGACGATGTCGTTTGGCGCTTTCTGGAGGATATTTTTCGTGCCTTTTCGGAGGAAGCCGGCCATTCTCGAGTAAGATTGCTGGATCTCGAGGATCTAGTCAAGAGCAATGCTCAAGCTCGATCTGCCGGTAATGATGTACGTTGCAAGGATGAGGGAGGTGTAGGCCGTGCAGAGGAGGAGTAGAGATATAGACCGAACGGAAATGAGAGACCTACGGAGACAGAAGGGTAGTGAGATTGTATATAGACCAGGCCGATCTAGGAGGTGGCCATGGCGTATATCGGGTTGAGTAGGTTTGGCATTGGTGTTGTTTGGGGGAGCAGCTGATGAGCTCTCGGGAGTGTTGTTCGGCAAGAGGACCTGGTCCGGAGAAGGAGGATGAGTCTTTAGCCGGTGAGAAAGTGATGGGAATCGCATACTTCACGTTGTATTTCTACCAATCACTCACGATACCATTTGCTTGACATGCACGATAAACATTACATGCAGACTTTCAAATCGCTCATTCGGTAAACTATGGCTTACGTTTTATGCTCTTGCTTGTTGCATTCGTTTTGCTGCTCGGGCGCCCCTTCTCTGCAGCACCATAGACACAATCCCGTGTGACGTTCCCATGGCTGCGCTTCCATTCTAGGATCGTCGTCGAAGATACGACGGCAGTACTCGCAGCCAGGATGCCATTCTTCATATAGGGAGCATTTCAATACCTCAAATTCGTCAAGTATAGAACATCTTTCCAGGACGGACGGAATGGAACGACACATGGACTGCGACTCCCTGCAATCCTCACAAAACATGTCTCGCAAATCGCAGAGCATGCTTATGTACTGCAATTTGACCTCCCCACGCAGCTCTTCGAGAATTACTGTCCCAGCAAGCATCGTTAGCTCTAGCCCCGAACATCGCTTCAGACACTTACGAAGCACCTCGGCGGGGAGAAGATATTCGCCTTTCGCATCCCTCATGATGGATAATTTATCCCCGCACTGATACATCAGTTGTCTCGTCGCTATCTCAAAGCTTAACGGCTCTTGACAGAGATATGCGGCCTTCGAAATGGTTGCCAAGACACGGCCAGCATTGACACCACCATCAAAGTCGAGCTTAGTGACCAGGACATATAGGATCCAAGCAAGTTGTAGCTTAATAGCCTGGCTGCAGGTGTATTTATCCACAACGACAGAGAACGACAGCATTCGATCTGGAGAATCCTCCAGCTCAGCGATTCGTCTATGGTGAAGCAAATTGCAAAGGTCGGACATGGCGATCGGATCATCGTCGAGGAGCTCAATGATCACGGGCGCGATGGAGCTGCGGGCTGAAAACCATATGTAAGCTTGTTTGGCGAACGAGATATTCGTCTCACCTGTTGACCGTCCCGGAAGTGTGGACCGAACAGTGCTGCGAAGACCTTCGAGGCTGTGGACAGTATTACAGACGAGACGAGAAGCCTGCCCTTGTCCGTGCCCCCGACTTCGAAGATTACATCACCTTGTGGTGCAATCGCTTCAAGGGCCACCTCCATTGTGCTTGCGTGGAGGTTGGGATGGAGCGGTACAGGTGTGGAAGAGGAAGAAGAAGTGCACGAAGATGTCGACGCACTCAAGCACAGATCTGGCGTCAGCATAATCTAGTTATTCGCATAGCAAGGCTATCCTGTGACAGCCTGCACGCTCAGGCTGTCATCCCAATCCCTTCTGAAAGCTTCTCAAATGAATGCTCATGGATTGCAGGGCCTTGCAAAGGTTCTTGCCATATCCAGTTCTAGCTAGCTATCAGTCTGATCATGTCGGAGCGAAGTACCTGCAGTCCGACTCGTTTGATTCCCGGTCAAAGTTGCCTCATATTTGGCTGTCTGGTTCGGAGATGCATTTTGCTCTGACTGGTCGGCTTTTGAACGAAACGTTGAAGGCATTGTTCTCATAAGAGGCAGCTCAGAAGCAAGCTCCCATCATACGGCTCATTGTCCGAAAGCATGCTGTACATCTTGATGCTGGCACGTCTTGCTCTTGAAGGCTCCACCGCTCGTGACGCACGCAAAGCAAAGGCTCCTGATACTTTCTCTTACCGTTTTTGCATGGCGTGCAAAATGATTCGGCGGTGGTGCTTGCCAGGCCCCGGTCGTCCAGCAACGGGAACTGTGTTCGGGGAGTGGTTTTGGATCAACAATTGTTAGGCCTTCCAAGGACTTAAGCTTATCCTCGAGCCTGCAATTTGTCTCAGCCGTAACCAGTCCGGCCATTTTGCAGAGACGAAGGCAGTGACAACAGATGATGTCGTAGTATGAGCAACTTTTCTCCGGGCACCCATAGAATGGCCGATCTGAACCAGCATTTGCAATAATTGCCGTTACGCAGTCACTGATACGCAACAGTGCAGCCGCGCGCTCCCCTTCAAGGGCGTCTAGGTTCCGCTGTCGGCCAAAGCTTCTTCTGCAGCTCTCAAGTGGAAATATCACTCACCGAATATACAGCGGAAGTCGCCGCTGTCATGAGAAATGCTCGAGGCACTCTCTAGCACGAGCTTGAGCCCAATCTTTTCGAATAGCTCTGGTTGCCGCGCGCGGTAAGCCACCTCAAGAAGACGGCATAGTGAGTCAATTCGCTTGGTATTCATCATATCGTTGATCCAGTAGAATGTGAACGGCAACAGCGAAGCCGTACAGTCGTACTTATCAGCCAGAATCGACAGGCCTTCCAGATCGTCCAGAGTCATCTCGCGTGGCAGAGAGCTGGTACGTAGATGCATAGCGTTGAGCAGTATAGCAGTGGCAAATGGATTATCATCCGGCAATGGTATTTCGATCAAGGTACCTGCGGCCAAGATATTGCCTTCTCGAAAGTGAGGCCCTAGCATGGCTCTGAATACGGAGGAAGCATTGCTGATGATGACTGAAGAGACTCGAATGCGGACGCTGTCAATTTGTTAGCAATTGCACTGCTCCGGGAGCGACAAGCCTACGTGCTCCCATCCTTTCCCCCGCCGATAAATACAACATCGCCGCTTGAAACAATGTCGATGAGTTCGGGCTCCGCCATGATGAGAGAAGTCGATCGAGATGATGCTGCTGTGCTTCTCACTCCCTCGGTTGGATCGATCCTTTGGGAGCAGATAAGGTCCGACTTAGTGTTTCCAACGAGAACATGTTATCTTTCCCTCAACCTTTCATCAAGCCTGCTCCCTGTGAAGCCAATGTGCGAATGACGAGGATGTAGGCCTGGACCTTGGTGGAAACTCATTCCTGTCCCACGCAACGGACCCGGAATACTTGCCAAGACATATAGAGTATACAGCTAAGACTGGATTCGTCTTGAAAAAGCTCGACCGAGCGAATGCCGAACATTCTCAGGTATCGATATTCCTTCGAATACGCTGTATTGACGCAAGAGGTGAGGTGAGAGTAGCTCACTTACTAAGAGATTTCACCTTAATGCCTCAGGCAACAGCAGACGCTTCCTACTACCGTCGCTAACAACGTAGTTAGTTATACCTTAATACTAGCCTTTAGTTAGGGTAGGTTATAGTTACTACCTTTAGTAGAGCGATATATCTTTCCTTCTTAGAGAGAAGAGCTAGAAAAAGGACTTAAGATTAGAATAAGTAATTACTATTAAGAATAGGATATGTAACGCAGTTTGTAGCGGAAGTAAGGACTTAATAATCGAAGAAGAAGGACCTGATTTATATAGAGGTATCTAAGATAGTCTAGTATAAAGGTAGTAGGTAAGAGAGAGAGAAGCCCGCTCTCCCCCTTCTAGCTGCTATTACTAAGCTTAGCGTGTCACGTGACCTAGTCACGTGACCACTCAGCTTACTACTAGGCCTACTCCTACTTTCCTCCTAAGCTACTATTTCATAACACTCCTACTTAGGTCCGGAGGAAAGAATTGAAACCCTTTAACTAAAGCAATATAAGAACAAACTCTAGGTCTTCTATTACCTAATTAGTACACTTCTTAGTTCTAGCTAAATAGTTTAGGGGTTACGAAGCGTCCCCGCGCTCTTAGGCTCTGTCTAATAATTGGAGTGTACGATAGGGTTCTAAAGACCTAGGTTCAATTCCTAGTTTAGCTATTCCTTTTACTAGGCTAGCTAGAGTTGCTTTACAAAATTCTGGAACTATAGACTATTTAGGGGTTTAGTTAGTCTATTAGCTACTATCTCTTTTGTTAGGCAATACTCTACTATAACCTTCCTCTACTACTAAAGATTTCTAACAAAGTTGTATATAATATTAATATGTTTTGATCTCTTATAGATGTAAGCATCTTTAATAAGGGTTAGAGCTAACTAATTGTCCCCTTTAATAAGGACAGGTCTAAGTAATTAGGTAGTGTTATTATTAGCCTTAATCTTTAGCTAAAATAGGCACTCTCTAACAAGCTTAGGACAGCTTATCTTACGAAGCAATGTAGCTAGGAACTATAACTACTTTATATACGAGTTTATTGCTATATACTTAGCTTCTATAGTTAATATTATAACAGACTTTTGCTTTCTACTTATCTAGGAGACTAGTAAGCTATAAAGGAACTAGATATACCTAAGGACAGACACTCTGTCTACCTTGTCTATTATATAGTCTAAGTTAGAGTAGCCTTAAAGGCAACCTCCTCCTCTCCTATAGTAAAGGCCAAGATCTAGGTATAATCTTAGGTACCTTACAAGCTTCTTTAGTGCCTTTATATATTGCTTTAATAGGTCTATAATATATAAGCTTAGTCTCCTAAGTAGGAAAGCAATGTCTAGCCTTATTATTATTATTAGCTATATCTAGGTACTAGTGTAACTCTAGTACTCCTATTTGTTACACCTCTTATCCTAGAGGCCTAAAGGTTTTAGGCTCTTATAGCTGTCTAGAGGTAAGTATATAATATAGGCCTTATCTTTAGTTATGCTTATCTTAGTAAGGTTTGTTTAGATAAAATGTCCTTAGTTAAGTTTTAGAGTACTCTATACTCTGTCCCTTATAATTTTTATACTAAGGATCTTTTTAGGTTCCCTAAGGTCTTTGATTCTAAAGACCTTTCTAAACTCTCCCTTAAACTAGAGAATATCTAATAGCTTTAGAGCTATAATAGGGATGTTATCTATATAGGTAAGGACTATTATGTTCCTCCCCCTATAGATAAGAAGGCATAGGTCTACTTCTAACTATATGAACCTAATCTGCTCTAGCTTAGCAATATAGAGTTTGTTCCAATCTCTAGCTGCCTACTTTAGTCTATATAGGCTCCTTAGAATCTTTAGGACTATATTTAGAGGAATCTTAACACCTAGGGGTAGGATTATATAGATGTCTTCTAAGAGGGTGCTTTTAGTAAATGCATTGTTTATATTAATCTAGTGTAGTTCTAGATCCTTCTTATATATAGCTACTATAAACACTCTTAGTATATTATGCCTAACTGTAGGTGTAAAGGTGTCTATAAAGTCAATACTAAACTTCTATAAAAACCCTCTTATAACTAGTCTTGCTTTAAACTTTTTAATAGCTCTACTAATTATTCTTTTTATATTAAAGACCTACTTAGAAGTGACTAGGTTGGCACCCTATAGTAGCATAGCTGGCTCCTAAGTGTTGTTTATCTCTAAAGCCTAAAGCTCCTTTTAGATTGCTTCTCTCTATATATAACCCTAGGTAGGGTTAGATATAGCTTCCCTATATATTTTTGGGATTGGCACTTACTACTATATAGCAATAGTTAGGCCCACTATAGCAAATACATGCTCCTCTATATTATTTAAAAATTCCTTAGCCTAGCTTATACTTAGATCTAGATAGAACATTATAGAGATAAATGACCTATAGTACTTTATACTCTAGTCTCCTTTATTATCTAGATCCCTTCTCCTTTTCTAAGCTTAGCTCCTTAGGGTAGGTCCCTAATAGCTAGTATCTAGGTTAGCTAATCCTATAGATTCTCCCTAAGGTGGAATTTTAGATAACTCCTAAGGTATAGCCTTAGGTTCCTTCTCCAAATTTTCTTAAGTCCCCTCTAGATCTATCTTCTAGTACTCCCTACTATCTAATAGGGGTAGAGGGAGCTGCATAAACAATTTTCTAGGTGGTAGCTAATCTATTAGCCCTAATAACAAGGTAGGAGGTACTAGTTGTTTTAGTCTCCTAACTGGATTCCTCTAGGGGGCTTTACTAGATTAGTTTAAAGTTAAAATGCCTAAATCTATATCCTCTCCCTTTTCTTCTTTAAAGAAATCTACCTAGGAGTAAGCTTTAATAGCCTTTATATTAGGCTCCCAAAACAACTATTACTTTATAGTTCTATCTATATAACCTATAAAGACAACCTCTTTCCCCCTGTTTATTAATTTGTCTCTTCTTAGACCTTAAGGCTAGGACCTTAGATCTATATAGACTACTACTTTGCATCCCTAAACTCTAAAATAGTTAACTAATAGGATCTTACCTATAAATGCTTTATTAGGTGACACTTGAATTCTATTAATTAGAGGACTATTTAGGAGCTTGTTCCTTATCTCTACCTAAGTAAGCAGTACTTCTAGCTAGAACTCTATAGGCATGCCTAAATCCTAGAGTATTGTACGCACTGTCTACTTAGAGGTCTAGATTAACCTTTCTACTATACTATTTTGGAGAGAGTTATAGGCATTAGTTATATTAACCTAAATGCCAAAATTCTTCTCCTACTACTTAAAAATAGTAAGGAGTTCCCTTATACTATTACTCCTAATTAAATTTAGAAAGCAGCCTAATTGCCTCTCTACTTTCTTTTTCTATTCCTCTAGTACTGTTAGAGTATCTGTCCTAGCTTTTAGGGGGAGATCCACTTCTTCCTAGAGAAGTTGTCTACTACTTCTAGCTAGTACTTGAAACTAAGCCTTAAGACAGTACTATTAAAAGGCCTACAGATATTAATAGATATAAGGGCTAGTCTTTTACCTTTCCTTTTAGTAATAGGACCCTTATATTTTCGTTTGTTTGCAAGTAAGCACACCTTATATAGGTGCTTTTTACTTAGTACTAGAATAGGAGAATTTAATATAGTAACCTTATGCAAGCTTCTTAAGCTGCCACTTCTAAGGTATGCAAATCTCCTATGCTATAACTCCTACTAAGCCTATTCCTTAGCTAAAAGCAAGGCATATGTGTGTTCCTCTATTACATCTATTACTAATATAGCCTATAGGTTATCTAACAGAGATAAAATAAAGGGTACACCTCTATAAATTTTGGTCTAGACAACTAGTTTACTAGACATAGATCTAAGGGTGAAACTAGGTAGTTAGACAGCAAACTATTAGCTGAACTAGTTCTATGAAACAAGACTAATACTAAGACTAGGAATAAGAAGAACATCTCTTAGAACAATTTGTTTCCTAAGGTCCCCTCCTATCTCTACTTCTCCTATATAGGTAGCTTTTATAAAGCCACTACTAACCTTAATCTATCTAGGCCTCTAAAGAGGCTTTATAGTTCTAAAGAGAGAAGGTTAGTCAGTTATATAGGATAATACATAGGAGTTAAGCAACTATTTAGATAGGTACTTGCCCTTTACTTCTACTATAGAGTAGGCAACCTTATTAGTTTCCTTATTATTAGATAGGGATTCTGACTTAGCTATAGAGTCCTTAGTCTCTTAGGAGGCATAAGCTCTCTAAGGTTTCTTAGCTCTCTAACTAGACTTCTTCTAGGTTAGAGACTTCTCTACTAAGGATTTTAACGATCTTATCTCCTTTTAGAGATTAGATAGGCTTATCCTTAATAGTAATCTGTTCTTCCTTAGAGGGGACCTACCCCTCTCTTTTCCTTTAAGAGACTGCTTTGCCTACTAGAGGTAGGGACAGTCTTTAATTAAGTGCTACTTCTTATAGAGATAGTAAGTAAGTCCTCCCTTTTGCCTAGCAAATATTGTAGTTTCTTGTCTTTAGAGCCTAGCCTTATATAACTCTAAGAGGTAAAGCGCCTCTTTAGGTGTTATCCTAGTCTAGGCATAAATAGTGTCTACTATACTCTAGTATATAGGTAGCAGACTAGTAAGAAGATGTTTTATCCTCCTTTCTGTACTCTTATAGTAGGACTCCCTCTTATCTACTTTAGTAATCCTTCTCCTAAGATTGCTAAGGTGTACCTAGGCCTTTCTAATTATCTATTCTTCTAATATCCTAAATATAATATACTCCTTAACTAGGGACATCGCATATATAATGTATACTTTATAGTATTTGGCCTTTATTTTGTCCTAGACAGCTTTAGCCCTCTTCTTATTAATTACCTTATCCTAGTTATCTTCTAATAGGTAGATAACTAGTTTATATCTTGCTTTTGTATTAGCCTGAGACTACTCTAGTAAGTGAACTAAATATCTTAAACTAGGTAAAGGGATTTCCTCTAGTGTTAATACTAGGGTCTCTATTAAAGCTAAACTAATTAAAATAACCTAAAACATATTCTTCCCTTTAAGGTTGTCCTCCTAAAGACTAAACTATGTTCTCTAATTTTCTTTTAATAATAGAGGTACTGCCCTCCTCTTTCTAAAAGACCTAGAATCTAACTCTATGCTTTTCTTTAATAAGTAGATACTATAGCTTTATAGTAAAACAGTTGTTAGTGAAAAAGTATGTGTTAGATAATATATAAAGAAGTGCCGGATGTCGGCGGGAGGGGCGGATTCTTATAGGTGTATGCCTCCTAGACATATAGAGGGGTTCGAATTTGTAGTAGTCTAGATAGACTCTTCCTAAGACCGTTATAGGGTATTAAGAGTAGACCGGTTACTCTCTTACTAGGCTACTTTCACGACTTATATACACTTATAGTAAGAGCTATGTCTTCTAGGTGCACTACGGTAGCGAGCCTCTAGTCGGCCTTCCTTTTCTGCCTCCCGTAAGGTCTTATAAGGTAAGGAATAACTTGTACTTCTTACTTAATTTAAGACCTGTCTTACAAACCCGGGCTTATAACCTATTAAGAATAGGATATGTAACGTAGTTTGTAGCGGAAGTAAGGACTTAATAATCGAAGAAGAAGGACCTAATTTATATAGAGGTATCTAAGATAGTCTAGTATAAAGGTAGTAGGTGAGAGAGAGAGAAGCCCGCTCTCCCCCTTCTAGCTACTATCACTAAGCTTGGCGTGTCACGTGACCTAGTCACGTGACCACTTAGCTTACTACTAGGCCTACTCCTACTTTCCTCCTAAGCTACTATTTTATAACAATTACTATTAATAGAGACAAATAGTAGCTAGTTATAGGTATTACTAGTATATAAGCTACGATTACCTTTTTAAAGAGTACCGGTAGATTTACTACTTAGGTCTAGGTTTCGCTTAGTTAATAGTACTCTTATAGAGTAGCTATCCCGATTATACTTCGTATTAAAATAGATTAAGAGGACAGTTTAACTTAAGGTAGTAAACGAGAGTATAGATATGAGTTTAACGCTTAGGGACAGTTTATGCGGACATTAGATTTGTGTATAGCTGGATTGAACAACATAACATAACATAACATAACATCTTGTCTAGACAGATTTTATAGCGAGAGAAGTTTACTTTTCTCCACGATCCTCGCCGCGAAGTCCTCGATCGGCACTGCTGCTAGTATCTCTAAGAGAGCCATATTCGCTTTCAGATCGCGGGTAATCCAGTTCCGCACCTCTAGGGCAACGAGAGAATCGACGCCGTACCGATACAAAGGACGGGACGGGTCAATCTCAGACGATGGGACTTGCAAAATTTCAGCTGTCTTCTGCACCAATGCGTTTGTCGCGATTCCAACGGCTTCATCCCGGGATATGGCTTGTGCCAACCGCGACGCAAAGGAGCCTGTGGATGGGGAAGCGTCACTACTCAAGCTCGTGTTGACACTCTTGACAGCCAGAGGGGCGAACCGCGGATCGTGAAAGTACTCGGGTGGCGACAATTGATGAGTGGTCATGAGGTCCACGGTTCCAAGACCCGTACACACTTGGAATGGATAGTCAGCTCCTTCTTGCAGCTGTTGTGTGATCAAGCTCTTGATGAGCGCGTGGAAGGCTGGTTCGCGGATGCCGAGCACGTTTTCCCAGAGCTCGATGTTGCCTGTGGTTCCTTGCTCGGCCAACACCCCGACGTCGCGCATGATGCCGAGATTGACCGAGATGGCCTTGAGACCACGCGAGCGACGATAGCGAGCGACCGCATCCTGGTAGGTGTTGCCCGCAGCATATTGAGCCTGGCTCGGATACCCGTAAATGCCCGAACTCGAAGAGCAGATGACCATAAAGTCCAACGGCCGCTCGTCGTTGAAGTATTCATGGAGATTCCAAGTTCCTGCCACTTTGGGCTGCAATGGAACCACCCACTCGGCGTAGGACATCTTTTCGAAGACGACGTCGCGGAGGACCATGGCCATCTGTATCACGCCGCGAACTGGAGGCAGCTCCGTCTGGCATCGGTCCATTGCGGCCGCAAAGGACTTCTGGTCCGACACGTCGGCGCGGTACGCTTTTGCTTGCGCTCCCAGGGCATCGAGTTCGTCCAGAATCGCCCTGGCCTGGGGAGCACTGTCGCCCGAGCGGGAGATGAAAGCAATGTTGCGAGCACCGCATGCCACAAACTCTTTGGCAAGACTGCGGCCGAGACCACCCAGCCCGCCAACGAAGAGGTATGTTCCGCGGGGATCCAGCTCGAATCCGTCTCGGGCGCGACAGTAGACTGGTGCTGTCGATTCCTCCTGGAACGAAAGAACAATCTTGCCCCGATGCTTTCCCTGCTGCATCGTCCGAAATGCCGTGTCGATCTGCCCCTAACACAGGTGTTCTACCTCTCTTACATCGTGCGCCAGGCTATCCCTGAGGAACCCGTCTACGAGACCACGCTCAACTTCGTCGTCGATTACAGCGACCATGAACAGCTCGATGCGGCTCTCAACGGAGTTGATGTTGTGCTTTGCTTTATTACTAGCATGACGGACAACAACAATCAGGCTCAGAAGAATCTCATTGATGCCGCAGTGCGATCCAAAGTAAAACGATTTGCGCCTAGTGAATGGGTCTCGTATGTCCATCTCGTCCTACGAAATCTGCACGACATCTAATACTACCATAGATCTACTCTAGAACATCTGCCATTCTACGCCGGGAAAGCAGAGATCCGCCAGTGCCTGCGTCAAGTCAATTCTCAGCACAAGGTCTGTATAGCCCACGCACTTTCTTGACTATGAACTCGGATTCTGACGCCTTCCGCACCTGTCCAGGTCCTCGAATACTGTCTGTTCCAACCAGGGCTCTTCACCGACTACTTGGTTTTCCCAAACCACTCGGCCAAGCACTTCCGTGCCTTCCCAAACCCCTTTGATCTAGAGCACAGAAGAGTCCTGGTCCGCAAAGATGGGCTGGATGACCACCTCACCTTCACTACAGCCACGGATCTCGCGAAGGTCGTTGTCAAGGCTATTGACTACGAAGGAGAATGGCCTGAAGTTGGTGGCATCCGGGGTGCCGAAATGTCCATCCGCGAGATTTTGGCAATTGCTGAAGCGGTGCGAGGTAGGTCGGCGGCGGAGCACGAGTATGAAAGCTCTTGGCTGACCCATCGCATAGGCTCACCTCTTGCTGTGGAAGAAGTCAGCTTGGACGACCTAGAAGCTGGTCAAATCACCACTTCATGGTTTCCACGTGCTGACGGCCGGGACTTTTCAAGCAAAGAGGCCGACCAAATGGCGTGTTATTTCGTGCGAGGACTTTTGCAGGGCATCGCGGCGGGATCCTTTTCGGTCTCCGATGAGTGGAACCAGATTTTGCCAGATTTCGTGTTTACTTCTCCGCGTGACTGTTTCCTGGAGACATGGTCATGTAAAAGCGCGGCTTAGTGGAAGTTCCGACTGAAGCTGAAAAAAGCCCTAATACGAATTGAAGTTCGACGAAACTCGTACCTTTAAAGTTTAAACTCTAGTCTAACGTGAAAACATAGCTATTTCTCTTAAAGTACTTTAATAGTTTATTAGAGACACTCCTTCTATTATCTCGCTTTTTAGTACTATAGTATAGTATAATCCATATATCGACGGACTCTATACGGTATCTAGATTGGTCCACTTCTTATTTTCTACAGTCTGAAATTCACACCGCTTAGAGCGAAAGATGACAGACATTACTTCCCTGGTCGAAGGCGTCCAAAGTGCGGCTACTACTAGCAATGCTGGTATCACAGAAGATATCGAAGCTCGACGTAAGCTGCTCAAAGCGGCCCAGGATCTGGTAGCGGCCCTGAAGCTTCCAGACGAGATGGTTGCAGATATGGCTACTGCAAGCTATCATGACACGAGTGTGCGAATTGCTCTGGAGATGGGCATCTTCGAGAAGCTTGCTGAGGCCGGGAGGCCACTCCCAGTAACAGCACTGTTAGCGTCAAGCACAGCCGACCCGCAGCTTGTCCTTCGCATCGCGAGGTCGCTCGTTGGAACCGGCTTTCTGGCCGATGCGAGCACGGCTGACGGCCGCAGAGGATTCGCAATCACAGCAGTCGGTCGTCAGGCCATTGTGCCATGTGCCAGGGCCGGATTGAAGTACCAGTAAGTGCGTGCGCAGCAGCATCAGCGGTGCGACTCTAATTTGCATTGCAGCTTCGACCAGCAATTGGACGTGATTAGACATGCTCCAACGTTCTTCCGCAGAAACGGTTTCCAGACGCCCAAGACCCAGTCTGAAGGACTGGTCCAGTATGTGTACAGCACTGAAGACGATTGTTACACATACTGGTCGAGAGAGGCGGGTGTAATGGAAAACTTCAACACCTTCATGCAAGGCTATTTTGGCTCGCGCGAAGCCGTGATGCCGCTATCTTGGTTTCCGTATGACCAGGCTTTTCTGAATGGTTTCGACTCCAGCAAGAGTGGTTCTCAGTATGAATATGTCGATGTCGGAGGAGGTAAAGGCCACCATCTCCAAGAAGTGCTGGACAAGTACCCCAACGCGCAAGGCAAATTCTTGTTACTGGACGTGCCGCAGGTCATCGCAGACATTGACAACACCCCCGGAGTTGTACTATCACCTCGGATTGAGAGGTTGGGACATGATTTCTTCCAGGCTCAGCCAGTCAAAGGCGCCCGTGCTTATGGCTTGGGGAATATCCTGCACAACTGGAATGACGACCTCTGCCCCAAGATTCTAGAGAACTTGAAGGATGCCATGACGCCTGGATACAGCAAGCTTATCGTGTCGGGGGTTGTCATGCCAGACACGAATGTTTCATTGCAGGAGAGCGCCCTTGATTTGCTGATGCTATTCTCGCATAACGGCATTCAACGCAGCCGAGACCAGTGGCAGAAGTTGCTCGAAGGCGCTAGGCTGAGATTAATGAAGATCTGGACGCCCCCAGGTATTGGTAATGCTATAGTGGAAGCTGAAGTAGCAACGTAAAGCACTAGTAAGCTAGTTGTACTACTAAGGAGCTCCGGATGTGCCTTAAACGACAAACACTTAAGCAACGGAATATTAGCGTATCGGGGAATCGAAATTTTAGCTTAGTACGCGAATATCTTAGTACTCTTTAGGGTATTTATTATCACGCGGGTATACCCGTAGAATATTAGCGTCGGCGACGTCGAGGAGGACCTAGCCCGGCTACCTTACGTACGCGACCCGACTACGTATACGACCCGACTACGTATACGACCCGGCTACGTACGCGTACGTAGCCCGCGTAAATACTACTATAGTATCTTAAGGCCCTTAATATAGCCGTCCTTCTAGACCGAGATGTCTTTAAAGATAGCGTACTAGCGACCTACTAACGCGGATATCCCTATTCTAAAAGTATATCTTAGAAAGGCGCTCGTAATTCTCTAGATCCGGCCTAGTACTAGCTAGGTAGGAATAGTAAGCTCCGCCTTTACGTAGATTACTACGGATATATCCGCGTAATAGAATTTACTATATAGAGTACTAGGAGATTCGTATACTAAGTATTACTTTATAAAATCTAGATACCCCGATACGCCGATATTCCGGTACTTAAGTGTTTGTCGTTTAGGGCACATCCGGAGCTCCGTTACTACTAAGCTAGTAAAATTTCCTATCACGACCGAATTATCAATTAACGTAGTATGTATAAAATTAATTTATGACTAGCAAAGTCGGCCGTTGCAGACGCCAAGCAATTGCTACAACCTGAGGCAACATTGACCCCATGCAACAACTGGACGCTTACTAAGTTCGGAAGGACAGGTTGAGTCGTTAGTTACTTACATGGCCTCTACCTTATCCTTTCATATTTTCTGCCCACATACCATACCTTCCACCTTGCCTTTGTTGTCGTACGTTCATAATGGCGTTCAATTCTGATGACGCCGCGGACGCCTGGCTCCAACATTATTGATACAGTCACTCGATCCATCGTCCCTCACCCTCTACATCCCTCAAGAACATGGAATCCTTTGCAAGTCTCTTATCCATGGATGAATCGCGATGCAGCCTCAGGTCCTGCATCGTCCACAGTACCCACATCTTTCCGAACAGGCGGTAAAGTCTTCTTCGGACTCCTCACCAGAAACGACATCGACTCCTCCTTCTGCATCGGAGTGAGCATAGTCCTCGGAATCGACTCCCTCGCTGTTTGAATCATCCTCTCGACTGGCCCAAATATCATGCAAGTCGTCTGGCAACGCTGTGGCAAAATTTCCTTCCACCTCCCGAAACTCAAGAGTGCCAACACTTCGATAACAGACCTCGAATCTTTTCTCTGGGGCGGCTTTTGCATGTTCGATAATCATGGCCAGAACGCTTGCGAGCTCCCGAAGCTCGGGCTCGTGTTCTTGTTCCCAGGCTTGCAAGTCTTGCTCTATGCTCTGCACTCTGATGTCGGTAAAGACACCTCCCGCATGGTAGGCGAGAACAAAGTTGGGAATCTGTCGTGCCCAGAGTCTGTCCATCTCGCCTGCCAGGACGTCCTCTCGTTTTCCAATCCACCGCGTCTTCAAATCAAACATTGCCTTCTGAGGGATTACTCCGCCCGCTTCTTTGACGACGAGATCCGGCGACGGAGAGAAACGCAGACCTTTTCCATCGATAACTCGATCCACTCGATTGGGCAGGTATCCATCGCCTTCATAACGCACAACGACGTGGATTCCCGCAAATTCGTAGCGTATCATGCGCTGGTGCGAATCTGAGGCTTTGACGCTCTCGTCCCATGAAGTGTAGCTTGCCGGAAATGTGTGGCCATATCCCCTCACGCCCTGCATCTTCTCTGTGGGGCTGTTCTCCCGCCGCAAAAAGAATACCGTATCTCCAATGAGTTCTACCACGAATCTGAAGGGCTTATCGATATTGCGAACAAATCTCAAAAGGTTGCCGATTGTGCTCCCACACGCGAAGATATCGATGTTCTCATTGACGATGCTTGGACTCTGTGCCAGCAATGCTCTCATGGCTGGCTCAACTGGATGCTTTGCGTAATGTGCGGAATTGACGTCCCGGAAATATTCTCCAGCGTCTTCTTGGAGCTTTCTTGGCTCTGGTAAAGGTTGCCACTTCGCCGGCAAGCCTTTTCTGGCATTAGCATTCAGTACGTCGAGAATTTATTGCATGAAACACTACTGACCTGGCACGACGATGGTTGGGTCTGGGGTGTCTAACCAGTTGAACGAGGCCAGATATTCACAACCCGTGATTCTCGGAGGCTCTGTTTCAGATGTTATAGCTGCGAACAACGACTTCTTAGTCAAAGTCTCGAGAAGTGCAGCCAAAGTCGGAGAGGATGCCTTTCGTGCTTCGTCTTCGCGTTGGTAACGAGGTCTCGCACCCAGAGCAACGCCCCGCCGGTCATGGATTCCTCTGCCGCCGCGAGACTGGTTTCGATACATCTGAGCAAATGTTCACACCCGAACAGTCTGAAATGGTGGATTTGCAGTTGTCGAAGTCTTTCCTTGTCTCGGAATCGTCTTGTGAGAGCGCGAGACTACATTCCACGGGTTTGCACTCAGCGGCGATGTTTGCTGGTCTTATGCAGCGCATGCTGCAGCTGCATTGTCTCTCCCCCGCGCGCGCAGGTCGCGCAAACCAGGCAGCCTTGCTTGTCCCCTTGCGCGTTTGTTGAGACTCTCCCGCCGTACGGGAATTTAGCGCTTGTTGGGTTCAACTCTCCAGGAGCCTCGTCAAAAGCAAACAACTTGTCGCTCTTCATCTACAGCCGCGCCCCCAGACCATGGATAGTGCAGAGCCGGAGCAGCTGCTCTCGGCTGGTTACTCACACGCCGCCACGATGAGCCAAATCGCATCAAAAGGAAATTTGCTTGGCCGTGGAGATCGATTATACAGACTCCTAGAGTCTTTCATCAATGGCAAAAGAACCACGAGAAGCGCGGACGACTCCAAGCTGCTGTTGGAATCTATATGCAGTCAGGAGGACCATGCTGGCTGCATTGAGAGAATTGGCTGCAGCCCTCATGCACTTCAAGCCATTCGCCAAGGCGTCCGCTTCGACCATTCGGATGGCTTCATCAATGGACATCTCGCAGAATTCTTGGCTTACCTCGCTACTCCTGCTGTCAAACTGCTCTGCAATGGCGAATTCCTTCGGCGCGTTCTGGCTGAGATAGTTCGACCACCAACTCTTTGGAACGCCTTGGTTGCGGCGTACGAAGAAAAGCGACTGACACAAAGATCGCAGTCCAACTTTGCTTGGCTGCTGCTAGAGTTGCTACTGTGGATCGATGAGCCCCCAATCGACGTCGACGCACTTGCGAGTAAATACACCAACGGCAAGGACTTTCTCCAGTCCGAGGACCGACAAGTTCGTGCTTTGGGCTATCGTATCCAACACATTGTCCAGGCAAAACAAAACGATCACCATGTTCTTCGAGCTGGGCCAGGCGGTCGCCACGACAACGATTTCACGGATTTCCGAAAGATTGCCATCTATCCCACCGAAGACGAACTATCCAGCACTCATCGCCCATACTACAACTCGGCACAAGCACTTGCTGACCAGCCTTGGGATTCGCGGGCTGGATTCCATCTTGAAAACCAATTTCGTCTGCTTCGCGAAGATTTCTTGGCAGACATTCGCGATGACCTTGAGACCTCGTCGAAGAAGGGGAAGAGAGCTTCCAAGCGCGCAAGAACTAGTTTGCGCGATCTCGAGATTGCAGGTGCGTACTGCGGTCAGGACAAATTCAAAGTTCCATTTTCTCTTGCAGTCTCAGTTGGAAGTGGCTTGGAATGGCTCACTGGCCGAGATGTCAACGAGCGCCGGAAGTACCTAAAGAACTTTCCCGGTGTGTTGAAGCACAACTCTTTTGGCTACTTCATCTACGACGGTTGTGTTGTCGCATTTGCAAAGCTTGTACGAGTTGAAGAGCTTCTCGTGAAGAAAACTCCCGTTGTGGCCTTGCAAGTGCCAGGAAGTGCGGCTCTGAAGAAAGTGCTCGTGTCACTGAAAACCTCAAGGGCGGTCGAATTTGTGCTTCTCGAAACCGCAGCATTCGCTTATGAGCCTGTCTTGCGTTGCTTGCAGAGTAAGGTGGAGCTTCCGCTTTGGGAACAGCTGCTTGCAACGAAAGGGAATGGCTCCGAAGTATCTCTGCAGCATTCAACACTGCCTGTAAAAGATCTATCTGATGAGATTGAGCAGCACGGTGGCGGGGATTTGAGCTCCATCATGGGTCTTTCTAAGTCTGTTCGACTGGATGAGTCGCAGACATCGTCACTGCTGGCTGGTCTGCGCCAGTCTGTCAGCCTCATTCAAGGCCCTCCCGGAACCGGGAAATCATTCATTGGCGCATTGCTTGGCAAGGCGCTTCATGACCATACAAAAGAGAACATACTGGTACTCTGCTTCACGAATCACGCTCTCGATCAATTCCTCGAAGATTTGTTGGATATTGGTATTCCTTCTGAGAGTATGGTCCGTCTCGGCTCAAAATCGACGCTACGCACTAAACATCTCAGTCTGCGAGACCAAGGACCAGCAAGGTCACGAACACCGCAGAATTGGGACAACATAAATCGACTCAATGGCGAGACCCAGCGTCAAGAGGATACGCTCAAGGACACGATCACTCAATACTCTGATCTCGCAGACTCCAGTAATGAGATTATGAATTACTTGGAATTCTCAGACGATGACTATCAATTCTTCGAGGCCTTCTCAGTTCCCGAGAACGACGAGGGATTCACCATCGTGGGTGAAGCCGGGAGGCACGTGGATGAGTCTTACCTCCTCGACCGCTGGATCAGAGGCTTAGATCCCGGTGTCTTTGCCAACAGTGTATCTTCTCGGCACGTCGACATTTGGACAATGGATAGTAATGCACGCTCTGAAAAACTACAACGCTGGAAACGCGAGATCTTGCAGGAGGCTGCTGGGAAGGTAATAGATGGAGTGAACGGGTTCAATGCCAGTCAATCCACTCTTCACGAAGCTTTCTAGCAAAAGGACACCGAAGTAGTCCAGAATAAGCGAATTGTAGCGTGTACCACCACTTTCGCAGCAATGTACTCCAAGCAACTCCAAACGGCGGCGCCGGGTATCCTACTGGTTGAAGAAGCCGGCGAGATTCTCGAGAGTCACATCTTGACGGCAATGACCCCGAGCACGAAACAGCTTATCCTGATCGGTGACCACAAACAGCTTCGACCAAAGGTGACAAACTATAATCTCACCGTCGAGAAGGGCGATGGATATGATCTCAATCGTTCCATGTTTGAGCGACTTGCCTTGTCAGGCTTTCCTCACACAGTCTTACAAAGGCAACATCGAATGTGCCCCGAGATTTCCAGCTTTGTTCGGGCTCTAACATATCCTGACCTTCTTGATGCAGACTCTACTACTTCTCGTGAGCCTCTTCGCGGTATTCGAAATCGTGTGATTTTCATCAAGCATGAGAAACAAGAGCTTGCATCGATGATGGCGGATCGAAGGGATCAGGGCGCCACTGTCAGCAAACAGAACGAGTTCGAGGCTCATCTGACGTTGAGTGTGGTCAAGTATCTCGCACAACAGGGCTACGGCGCGTCCGATCAAGTGGTTCTTACGCCATATCTAGGACAATTGAATCTCCTGCGCGGGGAACTTGCCAAAGATAACGATCCTGTTCTGAACGACTTGGATGCCTTCGATCTCGTCAAAGCTGGCGTGATGTCTACCGCAAATGCTGCCCAGAACAAGCGGCAGATTCATTTGTCCACCATTGGTAAGAAGAGTCCTGATAGTGAACAGACGGGTGCTCATATGTTACAGACAATTATCAAGGCGAGGAGAGCGATATAGTCATTGTCAATCTCACTCGATCCAACCCCGACGGAGATATCGGCTTCATGGCATCCCCGGAGCGACTGAATGTCATGCTTTCTAGAGCCCGAAAAGCATTGATCATCATCGGTAACCCAGTGACATTCACTAGCAGCCGCAAGGGAGGAGAATTGTGGAACAGTTTCTTTGGCTTGCTCGCTGAATCAAACAGCATCTTCGACGGTCTACCCGTCCGTTGCGAGCGGCACCAAGACCGCGAAATGGTCTTGTCTCAGCCTTCTGACTTCGAACTGTATTGTCCCGATGGAGGTTGTTCTGCACCGTGGTAAGTTTCAGATTTCGTCTAAAAGCCACAGATACATTGCGGGACCTCACTCACTGTAAAATCTTCTCCGAGGGAAAGACAAAGCTGACTGGTGCTGATAGTGGAGCTCAATTAGCCTGTGGAGTTCATACATGTCCACAGAAATGTCATCGGCGCACAGATCACTCGAAAATGAAGTGCCCTGAGCTAGTTCGAGATAAGTGTCCCAAGGGGCATATACTTACGAGGAAATGCTCTGATGGACATCCTGCTTCTTGCCATATCTGCGATGCTGAAATCCGCGTCAAAGCCGAGCGTCAAGCAAGAGATCTCAAACTGGAGCAAGCTCGACAAGAGAAGCAGCGCATGTATAGCCAGCAATTGGCGGAACTGCAAGATGAGATTGATCACCACCGGGGTTTGGCAAGAGAGAAAAGAGAGCGAGAAGATCAGGAGCATCAAATCAATCAGCACCGCAAAGACTTGGAAGCCGCAAAGGTTCAGGCAGCCAAGCGTGAGGCTGCTAGCCGTGCTGCTGCGACTTCAAGACGAGACAGCGCACAGGCAGCCACAACGTCTCAGAACGACAACTTGCAAGCCAAGGCTGGTGTAACTCAGCAGACTGGTGATATGGAGGGGGAGCACTCGCCTCTGCCAGAATCCGATGCTCGTGATGACTGGGAGGCTCAGAAGGCCTCTGAGGGCTGTCAGAACGAAGCATTAGACAAGCTCATGGAGATGATTGGGCTCGAAGGCGTCAAAGAACAGTTTCTTGAAATCAAGTCGAAGATCGATCTTGCAATCCGTCAAGACCTGGATATTGGCACAGAGCGTTTCGGTGCCGCCTTGCTTGGGAATCCTGGAACAGGTAAGCTCTTCACTCCAAGGCCAGAGAGGCAAAAGTCAGCCCGCTGACCTAAGACAGGCAAGACAACGGTCGCAAGACTGTATGCCAAGTTCTTGACTTCTGTTGGTGCATTGCCTGGTGATCATTTTGCCGAGACTACAGGCGCCAAACTTGCCAACGACGGCGTCAAGGGCTGCGAAAAATTACTAGAAACCATCAAGAATGCGGGGGGAGGCGCGTTGTTCATCGACGAGGCCTATCAGCTAACGTCTGGTGCTCATTTTGGTGGACCCGCTGTTCTAGATTTCTTGCTTGCCGAAGTCGAAAACCTGACGGGAAAAGTTGTCTTCATCTTGGCTGGATATAACAAGCACATGGAGAAGCTCTTTGCGCAGTGAGTGACAGCGTCTTTGACTTGCTGTGAACACCGCTAATGACAATAGCAATCCTGGACTGCCAAGTCGATTCCCAAGAGAATTCCAGTTTGCTGACTATCAGGACCACGAGCTTCTAGAGATCCTGCAATTCAATATATCCAAAAGATATGAGGGTCGTATGAAGGTGGAAGATGGGCTACGAGGACTATACGCTCGTATCTTGGTAAAACGACTTGGCCGAGGACGCGGCAAAGAAGGCTTTGGGAACGCTCGAGCAGTGGAGAATGCGGTTGCAAAAGTGGCCTCTCGTCAGGCGAAACGTGTCCGAAAACAGCGCAAAGCTCGAAAGTCTCCAGACGATATGCTCTTTACGAAGGAGGACTTAATTGGACCTGAGCCCACTGATGTGCTCTCAAAGGACCCTTCCTGGATTAAACTCCAGAAGATGATTGGCTTGAGTTCTGTCAAGGAATCTGTGAAGGCGCTACTGGACAGCTTGCAATTCAACTATCAGCGCGAACTAAACGAGGAGCCGATCGTTGATTTCAGCCTCAACAAGGTCTTTCTTGGGTCTCCTGGAACGGGCAAGACGACAGTTGCAAAGCTTTATGGTCAGATCTTAGCCGACATTGGCATGCTCTCCAGTGGTGAAGGTAAGTTTCGTAGAATGTTGCAAACCATGGAATTGGCTGATGATGTCGTACAGTCGTCGTCAAGAAACCCGCGGACTTCGTTGGAGGTGTCCTTGGTGCATCGGAAGCGAATACCAAAGGCATCCTCGACGCGGCAATCGGTAAAGTACTAGTCCTCGATGAGGCCTACGGGCTATACGGAGGTGCCCAGAATACCGGTTCCGATCCATACCGAACCGCAGTCGTCGATACTATCGTCGCCGAGGTGCAGAATGTTCCCGGCGATGACCGATGCGTCCTACTCCTTGGCTACAAAGAGCAGATGGAAGAGATGATGCAGAACTCTAACCCTGGCTTGGCACGTCGGTTTCCAATCGACTCAGGCTTTCACTTCCAGGATTTCACGGACGACGAGATGGCCCTCATCCTGGATATGAAGCTCAAGGAACAACATTTCAGCGTCACAGATGCAGCAAGAACAGCGGCTTTGGAAGTGCTGCGCAGGGCTCGCAATCGTCCTCATTTTGGCAATGCAGGAGAGGTCGACATTCTCCTCAACGATGCAAAGATGCGGCAACAGAAGCGTATTTCTAAAGATACCTCGGCACCAAGAGCCATATTCGAGGCGCGAGACTTCGATCCTGATTTCGACAGGGGCGAACGCGCGGTGACCAACATTGGAATCCTGTTCCGTGACACAGTTGGCTGTGAAAGTGTCGTGGCCCAGCTCCAGAGCTATCAGACCACTGTCGCGAACATGAAGAAGATGGATATGGACCCTCGAGAGCAAATACCGTTTGCGTTCCTCTTCCGCGGTCCGCCTGGGACCGGCAAGACCACAACTGCGAAGCGCATGGGCAAAGTATACTACGACATGGGCTTCTTAGCCTCAGCAGAGGTTGTCAGCTGCTCGGCATCAGATCTAATCGGCGAGTACGTTGGTCAGACTGGGCCCAAGACGAGAAAACTTCTTGAGTCCGCTTTGGGCAAGGTGCTCTTTATAGATGAAGCGTATCGCTTAGGCGCCGGTCACTTTGCCCAGGAAGCCATGGACGAATTGGTGGACTGCATGACGAAAGACCAGTTTTTCCGCAGACTGATCATCATCTTGGCGGGCTACGACGCTGACATCAACCGTTTGATGTCAATGAATCCCGGTTTGACTTCACGGTTTCCCGAGGCCATGGTCTTCACTCCTCTGAAACCAAACGAGTGCTTCGATCTGCTGCAAAAGGAACTCCGCAAGAAGAAATGTCTCGATACCTCTATTCTGGACGAGCCGCAAGCCAGCTTCCGAACGCATATCATGGAAAAGTTCGAACTCCTCGCAAAACTTGACAATTTCGCCAATGCGAGAGATGTCCAGACTTTGGCAAAGGATATCTTCGGCTCTCTCGTAAAGAACTCTATGGCCAGCAAAGGTCAACAACTCTACGTCGGTGAAAAGCACGTCATGGAAGCAATGGAGCGCATGATCGATGAGAGATTGAAGCGTTCTTTAGACGCTGTCAATGCGGTTTCAAGGGACCAAGAAATGACCAACTGCGCAGACCCGCCGGCGCGGCACCGGAAACAGCAGAATCAGAGTACCTCGATATCACAAGGAACTGCAACCGCAACGGAGGCGAAAATAGAGCAAACGAGTTCCCAACAGGAAGATACAGAGGATGCTTCCGAAAGCCAGGGAGGCGACAGTGGTGGCTCTGACAAGCCCACTATGGAAGCCCAGCGAGACGCCGGTGTCAGCGATGCCATTTGGAATCAACTCCAACTCGACAAAGCGAGGGAAGAAGAAGCTGAGCGGGAGTTCCAGCGTTTGCAAGACGAAGAAAGAAAGCTGAAAGAGTGGTTAAAGGCTTGCGCGGATGCGAAGCGGCGGAAGGAATTGGAAGAACTGGAAAGAGAGAGGAAAGCTTTGGAGGAGGAGCAACGACGGCTTGAAGAACAGGGTAAGGAATTGGAAGAGGTGGAAAGAAAGAGAAAGGCTTTGGAGGAGCAACGACGACGAGAAGCAAAAGTGGAAAGAGAGAGAAAAGCTTTGGAGGAGCAACGAGGACTAGAAGCAAAGAGGAAGGAATTCGAAGAACTGGAAAGAAAGAGAGAAGCTTTGGAGGAGCAACGAGCACGAGAAGCAGAGGTGAAGGAACGGTTGATGAGGATGGGTCGTTGTCCTGTGGGGTATGGATGGATCAAGCAGCAGGAAGGATACAGGTGTGCGGGCGGATCACATTATTTGCCTGATGCACAAGTTAATGCTATGCTTCAATGACCAGTTTGAGACAAGGTCAATAGAATTGGTCTATCATGCAGTACCCAAAGTGGCTTTCACTACCGTAAATCTACGGCACGCGATCTTGTGGGTCCCGCAATGCCTGTCCATAGTCTCCAGCATTAGGCATCCTGACCAGAGTATGCGTGTGAAACTTCATCGGCTCTTTGTTTGTGAGGAACACACCTGAATGGTGGTCAAACTCAAACACAATAACGGGACTCTGTATCCTGTAGTAAAAGGCATCGTCGTCACCATAGCCTCCAATCCAGCTGAAGTAGGTCTCGTCAAAATGCTTCTGGATCAGCTCTTTCCGCGCCTGACGGGCCTGGTGAGGATGGTAAAGCAAGAATTCTTCGGCGATACCAAGAATCAGCTGTTGCTGCTCTAAGGTCATCGAAGAGACTTTGATGCCCTCGTAAGGCACGACCCGGTTGTCACGGAAAGCACCGCAGACATGGCGCTGATCGTCTTGGTTCCAACGGTCGATTTTGAGGTCTCCGCTCTGTAGCATCTTTGGATCTCGCATGAGCTTGTATATCTGTACCTGCTCTTGGGTCTCCTTCGGTAGGCTTTGCATTAGCTGCAAGCCAAGCTCGCCCTCCTTGTGGAGGATCTGCGTGCCGGCCCAAGGTCCCTGGTCGATTTGGTTTGGTTCGGCTCCGGTAAAAGTTGGCGTGACGTAGATATTGCCTGCTTTGAGAAAGACATTGAGACACAAGTGGTGCCCGTACATCGACCAACCCCAGGCTTTCTCCGAGGATGGCTCGCCGTACAGTAGGAAGTTGTAAGAGTACTTGTTCATGATGTTGACGACATCGCAGCATTCGCCCATGAAATGGTTGATCCGCATCGCTACGAGGGCTTTCTGATAGCCTTCCGGAGAGAAGGTGACCTCCAAAATGCCGAGAATGGATTGTGTCACATCTTCCGGCAGCTCCTCAAGACGAAGGCCAAGTGGTCGTAAGAGGAACTCTGGATTGGACCAGCATCTCCATTCTTTGGCCGCCATCGGGTACCGCACTTTCTTCGTCTGCTCATATGAGAGTTTGCCTAAGAATGTGTTGGTGGCTTCGATGATCTTGGCTGTAGATGCTCCAACGTCCTCATCTTGATACAAGCCTGTCCGGATGGTACCTACCAAGCGGTCAGTACAATCTGCCTGCATGGTTCCCACTCTACCTGCATTACCATCATTCGTTACGCCTTTGTAAGGCTCTTTAAGTAGCTCTTGCCAAGCTTGAGTTAGGTCGTATAACCACGGAGGCTGATGATTCTTCTGGAAGGCTTCCGTGTAGTCGTATGGAGTCTGCTTCTTGGCCGTTGTGAAGCGAGGCTGGCTCAAGTCTGGAAGATGCGTTCGGAAATCCGCTACCAGGCTCTCGTCTACATGTCTGCTCACTCCGTTCGTGCTGTCCATTATGTTTGATCAATCTTAAGGCCCTATTTTCCAATATGAAGAAGTTCAGGGCTTGTCAAGGTGGTGGAGGGAGAATCGAGTTTTTACCCCGCCCTCGCCCATTTGAAATGATATACCCGGATGAGGACCCGATTATCGGTGACTTTGTAGATGTATTCTATTCACTGCGGTTGCCATTCCGCAGTGGATGAGGTGAAGTGAGGTGGTGATGTCGGGTTCCCCACTCGGCATTTGCTGTGAGGAGTTCCGTCATCCGACGATCGGCCGAACTCTCGGTCTTTAAATTCAACTTCCCTCCCTCTTCCCGACTTCCTTGCTCCTCTCTTCTTTCTTCCTTTTCCTACGAGAGGCGAATCTTCTGGCATCAATCTGCTCCAGTATCTGTGGCTAGCAGAACTCGCTGACTCAGACGAGGCCCCCCTCGGAAACGACTGAAATGGATTCAGACAATGGCTCTGAAGGTCAATCCGAGGACCGCGACTTATGCTATTCCACAAGGACTTCATGTCCAGAAAGGCGCAGAAGTCATTGTTGAGCACCTGCAATATGTTGTTCTGCAAGCTCTGAAGCTACAGTATGGCAAGGCGGACGCTGAGGTAGTGTGGAAATCTCGTCATTACGGTTCTGGCAATCCATTACACCCTCATAGACGTGTGATCATTTCGAACCAGTCACCCACATACTCCAACCTTTACGCACTCGGTCAGGACTCCCAAATTGTGGCAATTCTTCTACATTCACAGTCTTCTCTACCTTTTTAAAACTGGAGGTTCCGTTCACAGTCAATGGAAAGCGAGCACGCCCGCGCACGCAAGCCCGGTGGAATCGACAACGCTCTGAGCCAAGATCGCAAAAACGACCGCCAGTGCCAAATTCCTGCTTTACACCAAATTTGCTGCAAAGAGGGTTGCCACGAGGGACAGAATGCTGCTCCAGAAGCTGTTGTCGCTTGACAAGCGCGGCGCATCGTTTAGCGTTACCGTCTGGGTTGGCATACCTCCAGAACCCGACGCTTGACTGCCACCGAAAGGAAACAGAGACGCTGTCGATGCCGGAGAAGTCGTCATAGCAGCCAGGCTAGAAGAAGCCTGCGCAGCGCTGACCGAACTCATCGGGGGAGATGTTGTAGCAGATGGCTGCACGATGACCGAGGATGACGAAACAGGACGACTCGAAGAGAGGCTGTCCGAAGGGTCTGAAGAGGTCGCTGACGCAGATCCGGAGCCGCTACTTCCCACTATTGCTCCTGCGGAGTTTACAGAAGCGTACACTTGGATTGGTGCTGTTCGGGTCGCTGAGCAGCCGTAGTTGGTGAAAGTGTGGCTACCCAGGTAAAGGCTGAACTGCACACAGTATGGTGCAGTCGAGCTGCCACTATCGAAAAGGTTAACGAATTGGTCTAAGATCAGCAACTTTTCTGCATGAACTGACCAGAAATACAATTGACTGTTGCTCGAGCACGCGGCATTACAACCAAAAGTCATGTCGTTGCAGGCCGTGTAGAAATTACTGAAGTCACCTTAGTCGATCAACTACAGTATGTCAGGCCGCACACGTCCCATACCATCCCGTAAGAGAAGCAGTATTCACCACCGAGGAACAGCATCCGAACGCGTCAGATACAGTATTGAACCCGCAATTACTACCGCTGCGGCAGGTGAGCGGATCGTCTGGGCTCCGGTCAGTAGTTTGCTCTCCTTTCCCTCTATAATTACTTACTGGTAGCTCCAGATACGTATCCGCAAAGCGAAGTAAAGTCTGCACGTTTGTTCAGCCATCCATGAGCCATATCCATAGGACCTGACGTCGGCATTGGAGTCCATCCGAGGGGATCTTCGTTGTCAGCCGCTTGCGTGGGTTTCGCGACCAGCTCCAATCCAGATACAATAGCCCACGTCGCCGCGAATATCAAAGAAATCGTTGTCGACATTGTCGCTTCTACAGTCACAGATGAGAAGAGCACTTGCGCGACATCAGGGCGAGTGTGGGACTCGTCAGGAAATATTCCACGGATGAGCTGGTCCAGGATTCTCTTTCGCAATTGGGGCCAGACCTCAGCTGTGTCTGCAGCCTCGCTGTCTGCACGCCTGATCAAGTACGTGCCCGATACGCCCGAAATGTCTCGGAAGCTGCAGCGATCCATTGGCCCCGTACTATCTCCTCACTCACCAGGCGGCCTCAAGGTCTCGTATTAGACCCAAAAGAGTCTAGACGAGGCTTCGGAGCGCGTGGCATGGGCGTAGATCGTGGCTATTCCCGTACAAGCGAGGCCTGAAAGCTGGATGCTGTATCGCCTTCATGTCCGGGCTTTAACCTCATCGGGTCATCTCTTTCGCTTGAGGATGCACAAGCTCCGAGCTTGGCTTGATTTGTATCCATTTACTGCTGCAAGCCATGTCTTGGCATTGAAGCTGAGGTTCTAGCCTCACCACGGCCATCGCTGCTAAGAGATAGGACCCCCGACGTATCATCACTTCGTCCAATGAATTCAATGCGTATAACAGCAACTCGGCTTCGCTGATTACAGTGGAGGACTCCAGTGGCTGAATGCATCCAGTCCAGCCCTAGCAGTGGCTTGGTGGTCTGACCACGCTTCCACAGGAGGGCGGCCTCTCATACATGCGGATGCGATCCACGGTGGCTTCTAATGAGTTCTATACTAGCTTGACGCCGCTTTCGCTGGAGTCCTGCTCGAACATCACCACCAAACATGTCGTATCCGAAATCGCCAGAGATCACCTATACTTCGATGCACAACAACTACAAACCATGGCAACCAGGAGCTTTTCGACGAATTCCATGGTCTGGTCTGGGATGCCTCGTTGGAGCTGTGCTGGGAATGATAGCCGCCATCGCCATTCTTCGTGCGAGCGATAAGGCTCCGATTACAAGTTGGAGATATCCTCCTACTGTGTACCTTTCGATTGCCTACACGATTAGCAACATACTGCTCGCGGGCGCTTTCGGCCAAGGAGTGACGGTACGTCAGCTTCGAGACCAAGTTACAGCGAAACCGTGTACTGATGTAACAAGATCAATTGGTGGAGAAAGGCCCTCCAAGACAACACGCAGTTGGGCGATCTACATCGATACTGGTACATCTCTCGCCTCAGACATCCCATGTACTTTTCAGAGACTTACATGACGCCAGGGACTTCGGCCAAAGCGCGTTTTCAGCCTTACTCGCGGGTCGCAAGTTCAACTTCATCGCCTTCGCCGCTTTGTTCATCGCGATTACCCCAGTGAACGGACCACTTCTCCAGCGATCTTCTTCAGTAGAAGTAGCAAGCGCATACTCATCGGTGAGACTGACCGTACCAGCCGCCAGATCGATACAGTACGCAACCGCGCGTGTTTCTGGAAGAGCATATCAGGTGGCATACTTCAGTCAGGCCTTCAATCCGGTCGTACAGGTATGGAACAACGCAGAGGAGTCCGTGCAGGACTGAGAATTTATAGCAATACTATACCGGTCAGTCGATTTCTGTGAACAACAGCGGATGCTCCGCAAACGGCATGTGCTCCGGCAGACTCATGGCTGCCGGCCTCGCCGTGAATTGTTCCTCCTCGACGGCGCCCTTCGACCTCAGCGAAACAATCCAATTGGCGAATGGTACACAGGAGATCAACTATGCTACTGTCAATGGTACCGACGTTTTCCAATCGCTGTTCTATTGGTCAGCCGGGACTCCTAGCAACATCAGCCTTTCTGTGCAGTACAAACCGACGAAAGACTACTTGAACAGCAACCTCGTCGTTAGGAACTGTACCCTCCATCCCGCAACTGTGCAGTATCCAGTCGTTGTGGATGGCAATCGTTCAACCATCACACTGGACCCTCGATCGACCATCTTTGACGACGTCCAAATCGCTAGGATTGACTACACTATGGAGAACTCCCCCGGCAGTGACACCTACATGGGCGGCTATGCATACGCTCTGAAGACTCGATTTAACTCCGTTATAAATCTCCGCTGGGCAGGCGGTAAGTGCTGAAGAGCCTTTGAGAATTGCATCAATGATGCTAATGAATGATTTCACATAGCTGTGGGCTGGGATACCGGCTCTACCGGCCCCGTAGGAGCGCAATTCGCCGACCAGAGCGACATCGCAGATTACCTAGTCGATGGAGTCAACCTCAAGTTTTCCGACCCAACCAGTTACCTCCTACAACAAGCCCGCGAGCTGATGTTCCGTACCGCGCTAGCCGGAGGAAACACTCCTAACATACAAGTCATACAAAGTGCCACAGAAGTCCAGACCGTTGGGATATATCGAAGTCACTACCTCTTTCTAGGGCTGTCTCTTGCGATTACGTTCATTGCCATTCTCATCGTTCTGACCACCTACAATGGATACTGGTAAAGTCACAGCATACATGGCATTCTGTTACCCGCGAATTAATGAGCTGACTCAGAACACCACAGGCAACTCGGTAGAAAGGTCACCATGTCTCCCCTGGAGACGGCGAAAGCTTTCAATGCGCCTCTCTTGGCACAGGAAGATTCCAACGCGGAGGTCAAGGATCTCGTCAAAGGTTCTGGCGGCAAAGCTGTCCGTTACGGACACGTCTTGGATGCCGCTGGGCGTTTCGAAGCCAATGCGCGCCTGGAGATAGCCGATCCCACGTCTGTTCGATCCATGAACGGGTCTCGATGGTATTGAGCGTACGCTAGCAACCTGGTATTGTTCGAATTTGATGTATAATCACTGAGCATAGTTGTCACAAACATCGTCAGCCTGAACTACTCCGCCTTAGTAGTGCCCTCACCGCCCCGGAGATCGAACTCTTGATACAAGACATCACCTAACGAGCGGTCAACGGACTGCCACTTTCAGCAGCCACTAAATTCTAATTTAATAATGGTATGATACAAGTCCCTCCGCCGTCAAAGCTTTTTGATGCTCGTAGTTGGTTTGGCTGACGAAGAAGTAGACAGACAGGCTTCTGAGACTGCTTTACCAGATCAAAACTCGACCAATCTCGTCCTACGAATCCTCAATTCTCTACACTACCGACGCATCAAATTGCGTTTCCCCGCCTTTGTCCTCCTCGTCCACGGCCGCGATCTCAGCCTTCGGCTAGCTCGATGCAACGCTGGCCCTGGCGCTCTCACCGACGCTTTGCGAATTCGAAATCCGTGCCACAATTGCGCATGGCTTAATGCGTGATTGAGGACAGCAAAAAAGGGTTTGGAGTCTCCAGATTATTGGAGGATTCGCCGCAAGACTCAGCCCGGCATTGAGTTCAAGCGAGGGATGCCGCGCAGGGTTCTTCCTGGCAACGTCTGAAGCAGCGGCGGCTTGTCCAATCAGGCGGATATTGGACGAGGTCTGAGGGATATCCCAGGCCAAAGACACCACTCCTACCTACCTGGGCCTCGACTCTCAGAGATGGTATCTAGAAAAAGACAGACAGGGTGCAATCGAAGGGTCATAATAAATGTATCGTTTGCAAAGGCATCCGAAGATGTGATGGATGTCTCGACCAGAGTCAGCAAGTGATCGGCGTTTTGGTGATTCACCCTGACTCGGCGCGGGGTTCCCTTGCAGGCAAGATCGTCTGCAGAATGGGCAGCCATGCACTGCGTGCGCGGGTGAATCGTTCCCTTCGCCTGCAATATGCGAGATCCCAGTGGTCCAGTGCTTGTCACCTTGGCGAACTCTACTAGACGGCTTCGTTGCCTACGCAAATCTCTCCGCAGAGCTGAGTGAGTATTCTGTGTAACAAGTCTGGCATTCAAGGGCACTTTGATGTGTCGTACAGCAGCGCCGCACAAGAAACCTCGAGTCTATCCTCAGCGTTGACACGGCAGTGACTACCTCGGATCCTCTGGAAAGGCTATCGACACCCAAAAGAGTAATTGGGCTAGTCGTGTGGCCCAATGTGCTGTCAACTCAGTCCTTCCATCCCCCGCCAAGTCTTACGTGCAGTTATAACGACAAGGATACACCCTTTGTCTCAGGGCGTCCAGAATGTGTCCAAGCGGGCAGTGACATCACTCGGGATGTTCATGTCAGGGGAGAATTCGCGACCACCTCCACTCAAGAGCGAAGGCCTGCCCCGAACAGCGGCTCGAGCGTTTCGATCCCAAATACTCTTCAAGTTGCATCGACCAGCACGCGACAACAGATTTCGACGATGAGTGAAGAGCGCAGCCTGTTCAATCCGCCTCCCGAGACCAGTAAAATGAAGAGATCGAACAGTAGCACAAGGAGTGTCCATTCAGTAGCATCCGTTCCCGGCTCCAAGTCGTCCAGAAGGGCACGAGTGTGGAGTCTCCTCGGCAGACGACGGAACGATGCGCGAGCAGACTCACCGACGTTACGATTCCCGAGATTCTCGTCCATGGGATCGATAGCATCAGGCGATTCCACCTCGACCACTTCCTCCGACAAATCCACCACGTCGTCGATATCCACGGTCTCCAAACGCTCGATGAAGTCCTCCCGGAGCACGCTGCCAGACCTGACCGATCTGGACCTTTTCGGGGTCAAACTCCCACCAACGGAAGAGCAGCTGGCTCCCACAGCGCCGAATGGCGTAGAGCTTGCAGGGCGTGCATACCGGGTGCCTGAGCCGATCGACAAAGAGTTCTACCGCGATTTGACCATGTTGGAGGACGAGGAGCTGATCCGGAAGTACGGCCTTATACAAGTAACCGACACGGAAGAAGCCGCGAGTGAGCCAAAGCAGTCGAAGCCGGAGATTAGCAGATTCGCGTACTTGGATCCCTTCAGGTCGTGGTAGGGGCACGCGCACTGTTCGACCGGTCGCGCGGCAAAAAGTGTACAGCCTACAGCCAATCGCCTCACGCACTGAGCCTCATGTCGCGGCTCCTGGACCTTCACACGTGATTCGCGGATTTAGATCAGGGTACTGGGAATTCGGTGGTGGCAGCTGGCGTCGTGGAGACAGTCCTTACGAATGGGCGAATCGACACCTCATGGACGAGTTAATACCTCATGGGCGCGTAATGAACAGCTGCCGTCTGTACCTCGTCATCGCCAAGGAGCTTTTCAGTCGACAACGACATGTGACGATGGCGGTCCACGGGCAACGAAACCGCTGGTCAGATGAATTTGAGACAGTGGATGAGAGCGGAACGATGATGATGATGATGATAAAAGACGAGAAATGCGAATGCGGAGCGGAAATGCCAAACAGCACGATTGGCAAGCGGGATTCATTTAATATCCATCAAAATTTCGTAGATATTCCAGCACCAATCGGGGCCGCATCGAAGGAGGAGGACTTGGGCCGACTCGGGAGTTCTTCGGCCCAGAAGGCAGTCAAGATTCACATGCGCAGATAATTAGACTGAACCCGCCGAGCGGTTTCAGACCAGTAGAAAGATATCGACAGTATAATAACCAGCATCCCAATCAATCTTGACTATAACAACGTACGATACCTGCTGTGTTCTCAGAATATACATACCTTTCAACATATCGAACGAAAAGACAATGAGGTGCAACCCAAAAGAAGACGCCGTCTCCTAGAGGCTCGTTCTGATGTGCAATCAGCCAACAACCATGCAAGCAACACGGAGAATCTCGAATCCCTATCATTGGCGCCCATTTCCAACAAGCAAGTATCACAGAATAGCTTCACGCACTCAGCGAGGCACTGGCAGATCTCGCCGACGACGAAGATCATCACTGCACCAGTGTGCTACAGATACTATCGGTCAGATCATCGCTTCGTTTGTCTCCGACACAAAGACAGCAAAGGAAGACAAAACGGCCACGAAGAAGGAATTCAAGCTCCCGCTGAGAGGAATGGGAAAAGAAGCTTAAGGGAAAATGGCGCGAGCAGCAGTCATTGTCAGAAGAGGAAGAGGAAGAGAAGAAGATTCTTGGAAGATTTTGCAACCGGGGACGGTGTGATTTAATGAAAGACTAATTCGTTCCCGACAGACCATTCAGCTCACCCGCTCACTTCCCCTCCTCCTCCTCCTCCCTCCTCAGCATCTCATTCAGAACGACAAAAATCTCCCCTGCTCTCGCCTTGAAATCCACTCTCTTGTCAGCCGGACACGCCGAGAACTTGTCGGGATGGAATCGCACCCTTGTCAGCTTCGGGTTCAAGTTTGGGATCCGCCGGAGCAAGGCTTGGAGGGAGCTTTCGCAGTTTCCATTGCACGCCGTGCATGCTGGAGGGACTGGAAACTGTTGCATGTGCTCGTAGTCTTGGAAGCATTCGTTGGCGAATTCCCACCAGCCTGCGACCACGTCGTCACCGGGTCGAGGGCGATGGGCTGGTGAGCGAGTGGAAGGTCCAGTTGCTCTTGGTTGACGACGTTCTTCGGCTCGAGGACGGGCTTCTTGGCTGCTCCGTTGCTTGTCGTGGGGCGGATGGGAACGACGATGGTTGCGAGGTGTTCCTTTTTCAGGCTGACGGGTCTTTGGTGTCGACTTCTTGCGCTGGTCGTCTTCGCGAGGATGTTGCTCCCGCCGAGGAGGCTGCTGAGTGGAGTTGTACCCTTTCCCATCCCTACGAGGCTTCGAGTCCTGCTGAAGATGGTCGTTGGAAGACCGACGGTACTCTCCGTCGTGACTTGCGCTGGACTCGCGACCGTCGTAATAATAACTCCGACCCAACCGCCCTTCGCGTACCCGTTCGTCTTGGAAATAGCCACAAGGACGAAGATAGCCCTCTGCCTCGCGCTTCGTCTCTTGGACTCGATAAGGAGCTCGTCGCACGACCCCCAAACTTCCTTCTTCAACTCGCCGTTCGTTCTCCCGCAGCCTCGCTCGCTCGAGTCTCGCCTCAACAGCCCTCTCCTCAGCAAGCGCCTCGTCGAGTCGACCCTCTGCTCGACGCAACTCGCTCGTGAGTCCCCGACGCTCATCCTGCATCCGTCGATACATGCTCCGGAACCCCAGATAGTCTTCCTCCAACACGCGCCCGTCCCGGCGATGATAGCGCTCTGAGAGTATATCGTACTTCTCGCCCGTCTCGTCGAGATCCTGCTGTAGAGAATCGCGGTCTTGTTTGATCGCTTCGACGCGGTCTTCTGCGCGTTCGGCGCGCTCACGAGCTTCTGCGAGTTGCGCTCGTATTGCTTCCATGTTGTTGTGGAGTCGTAGAATGCCGATCATGCTTTTTTATTCGCTTGTGTTGATGGTAGGGAATGGGCGTGCGGATGCCAGATCGGAACTCGCATGGTGTCCAGAAATTTAAGAGAATCGGAGAAAAGAGAGAGCGACTTAGCCCTATTGAGGAAGAGGAGCAGTGAAGTCTCTTGCTGAACTAGTGAATAGGGCCATGATCTTCACGCGGTTTGTGAATATTCACAACGCAGTATCGATCGAGAATTGAGTTAGGGTATTCGCAAAGCATTTCCAATTCGCTCACAGGTATGTTAATGCTACTATTCTCCTAAGTCAGAAGCTACGAGGCTTCACTTGCCTTCTTCCACATCCTCCTCGCCCTCCGGAATCCTGGGGTCTATTTCGTAATCCCCCATTGCATCGTGCTCTGACTCGCAGATCGCCCACTTCCTCTCGCCTTTCCCAATATTCGCGTTGTGAGCGGCGACAAAGATAGAAGCCCAGCTTGGTCCCTCGACATCCTCAGCGCTCTGTGAACTGAGCGAGACCTGCGTGATGTTGAGATTGTGAAATCGGCTCTGGTCAACAACGTCTCCCGTGAAGGGTGCATTGGCGCCAAAGAGACTCCGTGGAATGACAAAATCAAGATTTCGAAGCATGCCGAATTTCTGTAGAATCGCGGCAGGCTCTCCGGTCAAGGGTTCCTCGAACCAACGTCTGGACAAGAAGGTGCCGGCATAGCTCAAGTAGTGGAAGCCGACGATGCTGGACCAGAAGTGCCTTTCGCCTGCAAGAGTCAAGGGCAAGACTGTGAACCCGGGATGGCAGACAGTAATATTGCGAAGCAGCTTGCAATTCTCCAGGCCGATCTGGTACATAAATGCATCGAGGCCAATCCAGCCCGAGGTACTGGTGAAGCGCCATTCGTTCTCGCCGTAGAAGACTGGCTTGGCCTCCCTGTAGATCTGCTTGCTCGCGCGTAGGACTCTCGCTGCCATCGAAAGCTGCTTGTGCTTCTCATAGTGGTGCTCGGAGATGGGATCCCAGTTCTCATCGAAGGCTTTGCGACCGATGTTGCCACCAGGTGCAGTTCCCTCGAATATCCACGGCGCTGGACAGAACTCTACACCACCGGGCATCGAGAGCATCTCCCCGTAGATCTGGAGCCGCAGTTCTGCTGGAAGGTCCAACAGCCTGAATGGTTGCTGGGAGTCCGTAGCAGACTTGGCTCGATCAGCCCGGCGCTCTTTCAGAAGCTCGGGGTACTCGGTGTAGTGGCAGAGACATGAACCTGGCGTCTCTCCGGGGAGAAGTCTACGCAATGGCCGAGGGGGCTTGAGTTTCTTGATTCCGGGCAGCCTCGGGACGCGCTTGTGCTGGCCACAGGCGAGGTACTCGCTATCCGGACAGGCTTCGAAATCGCCAGGGTACCAACCGATGGAGTTGGGCTGCAAATATGAATCCATCATAGAAGTCGATGGATGCCGTGTAAAATTATAAGACTGTCTTATTCCTTGTAGGTTGATCTGGTGGTGAAGTCAGGGTGACAGACGTTGTTTGGTCGCAGAGTGCGTTGTATCTGCTATAAACCGGGAGATGAAATGGTATTTATGAGGAAGCTGATGCTAGTGAATGGCACTAAGTCCTTCCGAGCAAGCTTCACCCGAGGGAGAAAGTCCTCGTGAATAAGGAAATTTGGATTGATAATCAGTCCTGGCGTGAATGGAGAGCCAGCTCGCCGGGTTCGAGGAAGTTCTGAGGACACACAGCCATATTGCGCTGTCCTCAGAAAATCGTTCAGAGATCTGCTTGGCAACCCCTTCTTCAGCGAACCAGCGTCTTGAGGATAGTAATCAGGTATATAGCTTGGCTTCCGGAGCCGCGAGCGGAGCTTTCAGGTATACCATGTCCGAGATACGGCGCAGCGAAGTCCTCCAATGAATGCTGATGGACTCGGTCAAGGACCTGAATGGGAGTCGTCTCCAGAATCGTGGCGCGAGCGATATTAAATTGAAAATGTGGCAAACATGTTCTGTTGTAGTCAGCATGTCAGGAAGCAACAAAGAACAAAGACAAAGATTCCTAGGCAAGACAAGACAGAAAAGAAGCGAAGTGCGTCGGCGCGAGATTCTCTTGCCGAAGATCAGATCGTGCTTGCTGCGACTGGTAGTAACATCAACAACACCACCTCAAAGCTTCGGCTGCAGCACCATCTCACTTCATCAATGAGCTGGTGGGGTAGAGTACGCCCACTTCTTGCCGGCTCTGATCAGCTGGCTATCAACACCATTCGGACCACCGCTGCACCACAGGAATTTGTTGTAGTTGACGGTGGAGCGGAAAGTGACATTGGTGCCGGCTGGGATGAAGAGCGAGTCGCCCGAGATCAATTCCACGTCCTCGCCGGCAATGCCAAATTTAACCCTCCCCTTCATGCCGAAGATGAACTGATGATCGATCGAAGACCATGAGGCCACGGTCGCATTAGCGTTGGTCTTGCGCATGCTGATCTGAGCAATGGTGAAGTTTCCGTTCGTCTGGACGCTGGTTGCCAGAGGGGAGATGACGGCACCACCAGCCTCGTACCAGTAGTGAGGGCCGGCACCGTTGGCGAGGAAGTAGGGAGTCTTGGAGTCGTTGGGCAGAGTGCCGTTGCCCTCGTGCCAGTCGGCCTCGCAAGCACCTTTTTCGGTCTGCGACATGTTCACGTGGTTGACGTCGAACGAAGTTGCAACCTTGGCAAAGGTCGCCGTTGGGAAAGCGAGAGCCTGGTCCGGCGGGAATGGGACGTTGTAGGCCGGGCTCCACGGGCTGCTGACGGCCTGGAAGAACTCGTCGAAGCCAGCAGGCTGAATGAGTCCAAGGAACTCGGTCTCCTGAGCGACGTGCTGTGAGAAGATGCGATTAGCCAAGTCCAAGGACGAACGGTCACTGATTCTTCTACCTGATAGGAGTGATTCGTCATGGCGGGCACCATGGCGAAATCTCCGGCACCGAGATCGCGAGGGCGACCGTTGGCCCAGACACGGATTTGACCGGCCATGGGAATGAAGGTCTCGTGCCAGTGGACATGCTGTTCGAAGCAAGTCAGCGGTGTCAGACTACATTGTAGAATATGAGCGCAAGCGTACGTAGTGGGGAGGAACTGCATCGTTCGGTTTTCCGGACGACAGGAGCTGTCGAATTTCCACAGGATTAGTTGAGTCGAAACATCTTCCAAGCTTTGGCATACCATGCTGAAGCCAGCCGCGACTGGGTTGGCGCTGGCATTTGCAGTCGTGTTGATGTTGGTCTGGATGAGAAGCATCCGATGTCAGCATCTGTTGGAGTTGATTCGGCCGATTCAACGTCTTTACTCACCAGCGTTCTGAAGACATCGTCCGCAAGCTGCACTTTTTGGCCCTCCAAATGTCTCACGACAAAGGGACGCGAGTGATCAGGCAACGTATCCGCGACCTCAGCAATCTTCGCCAGCGCCGGGACGGCCAGAAGGCCAGCAATGAACAGTCGTGCCATGAGAAAAGACGGTGATGAAGCGAGAGTCGAGGAGGATCGAAGTCTTCGGAAGGCCGGCTGCAGCCCTAAGTGTTTTCTTCAATCCCTGACATGTGACAGGTACATCGGATTGGAGGACGTGTAAGAAGGTTCTGATCGAGAAGAAAAAGTGGAATGTACGATGCAGGTACGGAGCACGCGTCAGCCTCATCAACGAATCCCTCACGATCATCAATTTAGTGATTTATGTGATTTATGGTCCCTCAGGTCCGATTCGTGCCTTTTCCAAACTAGGGTCACAAGCGTCGAGGCTTGGCGGCGGTAACACTTCGGCGTGGGGAACCACTTGCCCGATCAGACCCATGCACCGGATCAGAGGATGTTGTTTCCAAACGATTTTGCTCTCTATCTGAAATACCGTGAAACAGAAGTTCCGCTTCCGAGCCAGCGGTCTCGGTCGTTGCAATCACCACGCTCATCTCAAAGATTCAAAGACAAATTAGAAGAGCCTCTCGACCGGTCCCATACCAGGAACCTGGAAGTCCGAACTCTGAGGCCAATTGCCCAACGAGGCTGGATCGCCTCCTACTCTGATCCATTGAGCGTGGCTGGGGACTTTGTTGCTATCGAGCAAGAACACTTGGAACCAGCCTGGAGGACAGACGTTCGCGTTGGGTGGCGCAGTGATGGTGCAGGAAGATCCAGAACAAGTTGTTGCCAGGAAATATGTCCTCTGGCCCATGCTGTTCCCATGTGTGGAAGAGACGGCGCCCATCATCGTGGCTTGATAGCCGCCGCCTGCGCCACGTTGCAGGATAGACATGGTGGCCGTATCGCCGTAAGCGAGGTCGATCTTGGTCAGATTGAATTCCGGACGGGAGGAGCAATTGTATCCCTGCGAGCAGCTGAAGCTCAGCCCCATAAGATACGGTGGGATGAAAACTTCCGTGCGATATTCCTGCGGGTTGACGTTGTCCTCGGGATCCGAGCCAGAAATGAGGACACGGGCATCGTCGAGGAGGACCGCCTCAGAGTGATAGAGACGGGAGATGGTGGTGTTGGCCATCACCGTGATTCGCTGACCGACAGGTTTGGTAGGATCGTAGAGAAGGGCATTCAAGTTCGGGCTTGTAGCCAAACCAAAGCCAGCGTTACCCTGGTGCGCGCCATTGGCGATGAGGTACGTCCCGTCTGGTAGAGCTGCGATGTTGGGCATCACTCTCTTAGACGGCATACGCTCGAGAGTCCAGTTGGCTCCTTTGGTGTCCGGGGCGATTGTAATACAGTTGTCCAGAGCAACAGCGGCACCGGCGGTAGAGCCGCCACAGATCAGCACCTCAACTGGGTCAGTGTACGGTGCTCGCTGTGGAAGGACAACCGCAGTGCCCTGCATAGGATACGTTCGCCCAGCTCCCGGATTGTTGACCGCTCCAGGCATCTGAGGCAGATCCATGACTGGCTGCAAAGAGACGGGATCAAGCAGCTTGGCCTGGTTGTAGTAGCCGACAAAGATATTCCCGGATGGCATTTGGATGAGGAAGGGATAAAGATTATAGGGATCGGTCTGGTTCAGATAGTCGCAATACTGGGACTGAGCGTTGACAGCAGGTAACAGCTCCAGTGTCGGAGTTGGAGCACCATTGGAGCCTTCTTCACCGCCCATGACGAGAATGGATCCTATAAGTATGAACATCAGCTAGTGTCTTGCGTGCTGTCAGCAAGCTCAAGCGTACCGTTGGCCATCATCATCGCAGTAGGATACCATCTGCTATCAAGCAAATGAAGTTCATCAACGTTCTCTTGCCAGTCATTATTCCCCCACACACCTGGCAATAGATGGTAAGCAAGTGTCTCGGATATGAAGTAGTTTGCTTCTTACCAGGGGAACCATCAGGCCAATAAATACGAATTCCCTGTGTCGAAGGCCTGGACCATCCACCGACATTGATCTGTCGACCTGCTCTGTCCGGAAGTGTAAGACCAGCAGAGCAGAAAACATCAGTCTTGACGTGCATGGGCCTCCAAGCACCAGTGAAGTTGTTCAGCTGACCGAGGTCGAGTTCATAAGCTCCAGTGCTGCTGGCGTTTGTAGAAGTACCGAATTTCTCTAGGAAGGTGACCTTGCCGTTTCTTGCCGGAGTAGTGATGAGCGGAATGACTACGCCGCCGATAAGAAACTGGTAGGCTCCTGCAGCGTTGCCGCTGGCGTAGGTCCAGCTGTTCATCGCGGTGGTGCCGTTGTAGACGTAGAGAGAGAGCGTACCGCCTCCACCACAAATTTCGCCACCGTTGGATCCAGACGTGTCGTTCGAGCACCTCATGAAGCAGGCACTCTCGTCCATCTTTTGAGCTCCCGTGCTGACTACATCAGACCAGTCGCCGCAGAAGCCTATAAACAGAGGTCAGTCACAGCGGGTCCCTTCTTCTCCCGAGTACTCACATTGGTTGCTGTATTCTGTACCCGCCACAGGATACCCGAATGCCTGGCAGATGGATATGCAATTCACGTTCGAGTTGTTATTTGGAAAATTCAGCTGGTAAGGCAAGACACGTTGGTTCTGGTAGCCAAGTGGTCAGCATGTCTCGTGCAAACTTATAATCCGCCCAATCACTTACGTTCACGTTGTCCTGATAACATCCTGCGTAAGTCCAATTGTTCGGGATGGTGGCATTCGTGAGTGGGCCAGGGGCGGTATAGTTGGACAAAGTGCCATTCGCATAAATGGAGTTGCGTCCTCCGGCACCACACATCTCAGCCTGGTTTCCGGTACAAGGCATATTGCATTCAGAATCAGGCCTTAGAGACGGCGATGCGTGAAGGTAGTTGTCGCAGAAACACCTAGACAACGGGTCATAAGCAAACGGCGGATACAGGATCCATACAAATTACTTACTGCTGAGCGTATTGCAAGCCCGCGAGGGTGTAGCCACTGGCGGCACAAGCGCTGATGCAAGACTCAATCGTATTGTTCTGAGAGTCCGGAGGCGAGACCCCAGTCAGAGATCTGCCGTTTCCAGTATCGGTGTAACAGCCTTGGTACTTCCATGGCAAGATGGCTGTCGCATTCAGTCCAGAAGGAGTGGGTGATGCTGAGCTCGTGGTAGACGAAAGGGTGGGAGTGTTCGTGTTGCCACCGTCCACGGGGGTACCAGCGACCGTGGATGGGATGTTAGACGAAGACGTACCGCTGACTAGGTTGGTCGCAGTAGCAGTACTTGTTCCTGGGCCGCTAGCAGTAGTGGTACTTCCAGTGGCGATCGATGATGATACGCTGCTGCCAGTTGGAGTGACAGACATCGGCGTAGTGGAGGCAGTCGAGGTTACTGATGTAGCCACCGAAGAGGTGGAGGCTGTCGTAGGTATCTTCGTAGTGTTGAAAGCGTAGAGGTTGAGTCTGTTTGGACCTCCACACATTTCGTACTGAGCTCCATAGCACGGCATGTTACCTAGATGATCATGAGTTGGAGAAGAAGGTTCGTCTTTCGCGTCCACTCACATTGCGTTTCACCATCAGCAGCTGGTCCGCCGCCATTGCTAATTGAGTTGTCGCAGAAACTGGAAAGGTCAGCTGTGCTCTCGACAAATGTAAAGCGTTTGATATACCATTCGCCAGAGTACTCAACGCCCGCGAGATTGTAGCTTGCTTTGGAGCACGCATTGACGCAGTTTTCCACACTCATATTGTTCGCTCCTCCAGGGACAGGTTGACCAGACTTGAGAGTACGTCCCTGGACAGAATCGGTGTAACAGGCTTGGTAGTACCATCCGTTGAATTGGAAGACAGAAAGACCGTTTGGACCTCCGCATACATCGCCGCTATTTCCATTGCACGCCATACTGCATCTTCCATCAGTGACAGGCATTGCGTTGTTCTCGAACTCGTTCCCGCAGTAACACTCGCCCTATAAGAGGTAAGCAGACTTCTTGCACGCGAGAAGATATCATTCGGCTGTTCTGATGCTTACCGAGTATTCTGTCCCTGCAATGGTATATCCCGCAGCGAGACAAGAAGAAATGCAATTTGCATTCGTCATGTTCTTAGATCCACCAGGGACATTCTGGCCATTCGGTAGACTCCTCGTCTGAACGCTATCGCTGTAGCAACCCAAGCTCAACCAATTGATTGGAGTAGCAGGAGCTTTAGCCACTGGCTTGAGAGCAGGTACGGTTGTGCCGGAAGCGTAGAGATTCAAAAGGTTGCCAGCGCCGCAATACTCGCTCGAATTTCCGTTGCATGGCATATTGCAGTCGCTCAAAGTCGTGTTCATGCTGTTCTTTGACACATAGTTATCGCAGTAGCATTCACCAGCGTATTCCACTCCAGCTAAAGTGTATCCTTCTTGAGCACAGGTACTGGTACATAACGTCACCGTGAGATTGGAAGTATCTCCGGGTGTCTGCACCCTGTTCGCCAGAGTCCGTGGATTGCCGTCTGTCCAACAACCAAATGAAGTCCAGTTTGATGGTCCAGGATTGACCTGTGGTCCTTGAGGAGCCTGCTTGTTGGCGAAGTAAACAGAGATGTAGTTTGCGGCTCCACACGCTTCAGTCGAATTTGATGTGCAGGGCATGGAGCATGAAGTGTCATTTTGTAGAGAAGCAGGCGCTCCGATTATGTTCGAGCAATAGCATTCGTCTCCGTATTCAGTTCCCGCGTAGATGAAGTTGTTCTTGTTGCAGTATGCGGCACAGACACTACCATTCATGCTCTTGCTGTCGACGAGCTGCTTGCCATTCAAGGTGCGTGATTCCACGGTATCGTTGTAGCAGCCAATATACCTGAATCACGTCAGAAATGGTGAATTCTACAGTTCAGAACTGCACTTGCGTCCAATTGTAGGGCAGAGAAGTATTCAGGGCCGGAGCGAGAGACGGATCATCCCTCTTGACGACCAAGGCATTGGAGGTGAAAGCGGCGAATAGACAAGAGAACGCGAGGAAGAAAGAAGGCGTCGTCAATGACGGCGAGGCCATGATGATGGCGGACAGTGAAGGCTGCAGCGATGGCCTATCGGTGTACTGCCTCGCTGCCAGCAAAGAATCGATTCTGGGAACTCCTCAACGACTTGACAGAACCTACTTCCAGGACCAATAATGGCAGATCGACAACATCTTATATCCCTGTCCCATATCGCAGATGCCAGATCCATCGATATATCAAGCATGTGAAGCTTTCGTGAAGCTTTCGTGAACGGCACCGGGTTACCAACTTGGCCTCCAAGCCAGCGGCGCTCGATTCGCAAGAGGAATGCAAAAGTGGTCAGGCTAGCTGACCCCTCCGCATAGTTTGCAATCCTTGTCGAGTGGGAAGTCCGGCGGAGGCAAACAGATAATCTAGTTCTAGTGCTAGAAAGCACGAGAGCGGGGGGATCCGCGCCGAAGCGTGCAAGGTGCCGCGACGCTTGAGCAGCACTGTCTGAAATGCGAATGCTCGGAAAGCATGGAATACTGGGTCAAGGCCATGGCATTGGCTCCAGGTCAAGGTACGAGAAGCTCGTCGCAGGCCCAAATTCCATCTCATATTGTTGAGATACATATGCCCTCTCAGGGGGCAATACGTTTCTGCAAGGCTTCGCGTCGCATCGATTATGTGGAGGCCGCACACAGAAACCCAGCGTTTCGCCAATGGGGCCAAGTGGAAACGAGGTCTGTTGGACTGTTGTGGTAACATTTCTCTTAGCGGGTGCGCATACTTTGCGTCTGGCAGGAGCCAAACAGGAAGCATGGGTGCCACGCTACTGCACGACGCAAATACACAAGATCCGTATCTGGATTGTCGAGGATTCTCGGAGCTCGAAACGGCTTGCATCTGGTAGATGGGCCGCCTCTCCAAGCCTTGGGAGCCGGCGCCGCCGGCCGGGAGCATCCGATCCAAAGATTCAGGATATCTCCAGGCCGCTGGCTCGGATTAGAGCTCATTGTGGCTGCCAAGCTTCCCATCGCACTCTCCGTTAGCTCCAAACAGCAGCTTGGGATGATGACGAAGGTGTCACTGCTGCTTGCGCATGCCTCGTTCGTATTTCGTGCTCGGCAGCATCAAGATGTAGTAAGCGACCTTGACCAAGCTCATCGCAGATGGGGCACGGGAGCCTTGAGGTCCAGAACAGTCTGCGGAGGATTTTCCAAGCCGTCGGCATCAGTCATTATGTCGATTCGAGTGAATAAAGATCATGTTCAGCCTCTGGGCCGGAGATCATTCGCACCATGCGATATTTGATGATTCGCTGCTTCTCGAAAATTCTCTCCGAGCACGAAGCAAGAGCAGTAGCAGGAGAGCTCGCATGGTCTTCCAGCTGAATGCAACGCCGAATTGTATACGGAAGCTTATGCATCCACGGTGAAGCTTCTCGTGACTCGACCTCGCATATTCACGGCTTCGTTGGACAAGCGGAGAGGCCGACCGATCGAGCTCGCTTTTGACGCCGCGGGCAACACCAATTCGTACGCTTGGAAAGCAGAGCTGTCGCAAAGTGCGAACTAATCGCCAGAGTTGGGAGTGGTCGAGAGAAGGTCGTCCTACAACAGCGGGTTGGTTCCATGTTGATCAATACCAGAGACGGTTGGGTTGATGCCTTGCTGTGTTGGCACGTGGAGGTAACGCCTTACCGTTGAACTCTCTCGCTACCGACCATTTCGACCCGAATGATGGGAACGACCGGTGTCGATCGTCTGGCATGTGCAAGCAAGACTGCGCATTCTGAACAATCAGAAGACTGCAAAAATACACGTCTAGTTTGTTCTAGTAAGCACCAGCGGGGTGAGAGGCGTTTCGTGACAGCGTGGCATGACAAAGGCTCTGAACTCTAACGTTAGCAGCTTCCGGTCCCAGTTGCAAGTCTGCGCTTTCGGTATGTTATGACCACTTTTAGCTTCGCGGAAATCGTACTCTCTTGCTGATGGTGGAGTTGTATCATGTTGAGTTGGCATCGCTGGAGTCTGTTATCAAAAGTGGGTCAAACTCTCTCCACATTCTCGGAGGTAGGCGGCATGAAGTAGCTGTTTCGGGTGAAGCTGTGGACTACTTACTCGCAGCACTCCTGAAGACCACTTCGTCTGTGTCTGAGGCTTGCGTCTTCGTCGGGCCACTGCCATCAACCGAACTCGCAGGTCGCGTGAGATCATTCTGCTTCCGTTTCGGGCCAGTCCAGGAGCACAAGGCGGGCTGATACAATACGCTTTCAATTGCAGAGGGGTCTGGTGATCTTATGTGGCTTTTAGAAGTCCAATCTCCGCGGCCCTCCTAATTCACGGTCCTGCGAGGAGCGCATGCACCGCTTCGTGCATGCGGTCAGCCAATCTGCAGTGGGTCGAAGTCTCGCAAAGGGATTGTAGCCGCAAGAAAGTCATGTGGCCAGCGATGATGAAAGGCTGGTACTGAAGCCACCCGAGAGTCGAGTGCGTACCATCAAGGGCCACATGCTGGTACCGGTCTCGGCTCGATTCTTGAGGTGGCTTATTCCCCCTCCTTTGGCTGTGGGGTTGATTGACAGTCGACTTGCTTGTGAACGTTGGCCCCAAATCCCATGGTCTAGCGACGAAGTGACGAAGTCGGTTGATGACCGAAGACATGCACTCTTCGTTTTCCAGTGTCGGGCAGTGGAAAATCAGGAGGTGGCTTCTGGCACGCCGACAAGGAAGACCCGGGAGCGGTTTGTCGTAATGAAGAAGCCAGTATCTTCCTTGTCGGGGGGACAGTAGTTGGTTCAAGATTCCCGAGAGCGTCAATAGCATCGTGGGGCCGTATTGGAGACTGATTGATGAAAGATTGTCTTGGGAATTCGATGCTTGGACATTTCGGAGCAACCGATCTTTCATCGCAAAGCAGTGCTGCTGTTGGATAGCCACTGCTCTCGTGTTGTAATTGGTACCCAAAGCGGTATTGCTTTTGTAGCAGTGCCGCACACAGATAGTGGATTAATTCCCTTGGGCATCGCAACAGATCTTCATCGCCTGGCCAAGGGTCTACCAGCGAAGCGTAGCAGCCGTTCTCCCGACTTTTAATGATAGTGCGCGGCCAAACGATATATTCGTCAGTCTTGGACCAGCGCATGTGTCAGCAGCCAATGATTGTTCTTAGGACGAAACCGAAGTTCAGATCGTGGCCGTGGGGAATAGAAACTCATCCAAGGTCTGTGACAACATAGGAGCTTGGAGCGCCGGCAAGCGACGAGATGTAATCGAATTGGCGGTTGTCAAAGGGTGTAATCTGCTTGAATCGGTGGGATGAGAGTCGGCAGAAGACACGTCCGTAGTGCTTGCTGCCAAAGGAAGAAAGCATCGAATGAACCATGCTGTGGGTTGAGATGAGCACGTAGACTGGAGAGCCTTAAGTATCATGCTGCATATGCAACCTGTCAGACCGGGGGGCCTGTCGATCATCTGACCGAGCTGCAGCAAAGCGTGTGGCTTGTACTTGATGATACAATGATGGCGACGGCGGTTGTCGTAAGCCTCAGCGGCACCCAAAGATGCCGATAGTACCACAGCGTTAAGGAGATGCCGACTGACGGCGGCACTCCGATGCACCGCGGGACCTTCGGGGGTTGCCCCTCGCCTCCTTGCTCCCCATTACAGTTTTCAAACGGGGGATTAAAGCAGCATGGCGCCTTGAACGATCTTGCGCATGTACTGCTGCCTGTTTCGGTCAATAATTGGTGGGATTGGGCCATCATATCCTTTGAATAGCTGAGGCGACCAACAGGATTCCTCAAGACAGATGAAACGCTTGCTTGCAGAATGAACAACACTGCGCAGTAACCCTTGGCAAATGCGTATTGGCTTCCAAATTGGAAGTGCCCCTCGTCTGAGCTAGTGGGCGCATAAGAGCAGTTCCTATGCATCTCCCCAGCTTCCGACTACCAGCAGCAAATGGAGTCTTGGTACTCGAGCCGTACGTCCAGCTCTTCATCAGACAGAAGACTTGTTTGCGGGTCCTCTGAGATTCCTTTTCAGTGTTCCGCTGATATGGTATTTATAAGTTTATCGCGGCGCCAAATGATGCTATTCCGGACTACATTCGCCCCGAGGATGCAAGCTCTCCCAGTCCACGGGATGCTAGGTGAGTGCATCTGTGAGCGTATAAAATCTCTGCGTGAGACTGAGAGACGTCCCTTTGGCACTCGCGGCCCAGTTCATCTCATGGGGATCCATTGCTCGAAGCTCAAGAGGCCAATGCATATCGCAATGTTGTGACCGCGTCCCGCGTCTGGAGGGTAGCATCGGAGTGTGACTTCTTCATTCCGCTCCTTGCCGCGTATCTCGACTTTCATTGCGCCTCGACAAGCTGCATGTTGGGAGTGGTATGGTCGATACGTGAGGTCGTCGTTGATGTTTGCTATCCCCTTTCCGGCCCCCAAACATTCGCCGCGGAAGTGACGAGAGCTCAGACCACATCACGTGCACGCTAAGTTGTCACCTCGACAAGCTTCAAACTTCTCGGCATACTGGAGAATCCACAAACCTCGACCGCCCTCATCCATCGGAACGCAGACGACACAATGCCGCCAAAGCGTGGAACAGCTCTGACAAGCGGCCGGACAACTGGCCCGCGGAAAGGAGGATACGCCCGCGAAGTGTACGAAACCCTCACCAGCTCGGAGAACCGAAGCGTTGTCACGAGCATTGCTTTCTTTGCGGTGAGTTGAATCGTTGGAGCGCAGGAAAAGAGAAAAGTAGGCAAAAGAAGGGATGCCGGGAACATGCTATTGGAGGTCGAGGGTTGGGAAGAAACAGCGCTGATAGGCATTCTTGACAGGCCGGCGTAGCATTCCTGCACAGCAGCTGGGGCGAGATTCTATTGCCTCCGTAAGTTCCTTAATATTCAAAGCCACAATTTCGGTGGAGAGGCAGGGACTGATGAATTGGTATAGGATCTAAGCGACGCCTGAGACGATGGACGCAGAAGGAAGAAAGGCGTGTACACTATGCCTTTCCATCAGAGCAAAGGCTGTAAGATAAGGATAGAAAGGAGATGATAACGTACAGCTGCGAGCCAAGTGCAGTGCAAAGACGCTGCGATAACGACGCTGGCAGCATGGTCTCGTCAAAGGACACTTCGAGTTGTCGATGGAGCTCAGGGATTCAAAAGAAGCAGGATGCGCACCAGAAGCGGCCGCAGTCATAGCAAGCACGCAATATCACATCTCATCAGGATCGGAATCTTCGTCTACGCGTCTACACATCTGTCGCCTTCATCGTTACTTCACCTCGGCCCTTGCCGGAGCCCAGTTCTTGAGCCATTGCCTCGCACCGTCCAAATCCCCATTCTCAGCCTCGAGAGCGCCTGCGCACCACTCAAAAGCATAACCTCCTCGTCCAGCAGGCCCACCGTCTTCTGCAGCTAGCATCTCTGCAAGATTCCTACGCTTCTGGCTCTGTTCATCTACGCAGAAATGAAGTGGCGTATCTTTGGCTGCTGTATCTAAGAAAGGCTTTACCATGGGTATTGCATCTTTCGTGGTGATGTTGGTATTAAGATCGAGATTCGTTCGTCCAGTCTTGCAGTACTCGTTCTTGCACCACGCTTTTGCGCAGCCCGTCAAGAGCTGCTGTAGGTATCGGCGTTCAATTCGCCGCTTGAGAGCTTTGCCTTCGGGATCGTACATGCTCACGTAAAGCGGTCCGAAGCAGACGCTGCACAATCCAACATCGTTGCCAGGTCCTTGCCCCATTCGGGAACCAGCACGTGTATCACCATTCTTTGCGCACGTATCCAGTGTTCGTCCGCAATTAATATTGCGACACGGGTGTGGAGTCTGACGAGAGAAGCGGTCAAGATCGTGATTCTTCAGATGTGTCTCCATATCCCGCAGCCGGACGATCTTGTTACATAGATGGCATTCTGTAGTCCGCGCTCCATCGGCAAGCTCATGCGGCGTCATGCCTGATAGGAGAGCTTCAGCATTAGGCCCGTCCGGGTCGCCTTCTTGTGGGACAATCAGATGGCAGAAGCGGCAGAGAATGAGTTTGGCAGGGCACGTCGTTGTCCGATGCCGGGCGAGAGATGGTAGATTCGGAAACGTCTCAGATGTGCCGCATTCGGCACAACGTAAGACTTCAGGTGGATGGAATATCGTATCATGATGTTGACGAGACGCCTCGCCATTGCCGAAAGACGAATCATGTGGACAATGCCAATGATCTTCAAATTCTGACGAGCGCTTCTGGAACACTTGACCACAACCTTTAGGACAGATAACGTTGTTCCGTAGGCAGAAATTCTCGTGAAGCATCAGAGTTCGTCGGGGAACCCACTGGTTGCAGTTCTTGCAGCGCACATCGCCTTCATTGGGTGGTACTTCACTCGTGGTCAAAAGAGTATCTTCAACTTCGTCCTTGGGATCAGGGTGCCGCGCTCTCAGGGCATATCGCCTTTGCTGCGATATTGATTCACCATCTGTAGTCGCATCATTGCTGGTCTTTGGGCGAGCAAAAGCGTGGACTGACACGTAGAGAGATTCGGCGTTTTCAAGCTCAACGTTTGATGGATCAAGTCGGATTCGTTTGTGCGGCCGGTTGTCAAGATCTGAGAAAACGCACTCATCCATTCTCGGTTTTGCGCGCTGCGTCGCTGACAGCGGGCTGACAAGCAAGTCGATGTCTTCATCATCTCCCTCAACATCAAGTTGGATCTCGAGCGGTTGAGCACGATTCCAGGATGCCAAAGAATAATCGACATACTCTCCGCGTAGTACCTGTCCCTCCTGGGCTTTGAATAGGTCCAGCTCCCCGCCTGCCGAACTGCCTTGCTCAGTTTGTGGGGCTTTGGAAATCTTCGCTGCTATCCTCTTCAACGTCTCCCTGGCTTGCTCCTCGTTGAGCGCTTCAATATCGACTTCCAAGTCCGTGTCTACCACGCACACGCCGTCCGCCTTGGGCTTGAAGCCATCGATCAGAAATTTGAACTCCTCTTTCTTGCCATCGGTGCCTCTGCCTCCTAGAACTACTAGTACTTCGCCATTCGTGAGTGTCGTATAGTTTGTGCGTAAATGCTGTTCCAGGAGAGCTTTCCAGTCCTCTGGATCGTACCCTGCTTCGAGTGGTCGCAGCTTGACAAACGTGCCTTTCGGCAGTTGCTTCGCATGTACGGTGATCACGGGGCCAGATACCCCCGCGATAGCATTTTTATCCTCCTCATCGTCCCCATCGATTTCGACGACATATTTGTGCTCTGGCAGCTGGTCGGCACGTATTCCCAAAGTCTCCATGATGAAAGGGCTCAGTACGACTTGGCCCTCGCCAGCTGAGAACTCTCTGATACCCGCGTATACGACTCTTCCATTCTCGGGGTTGACCAACCTGAACATCAGCGGATATGGTAGCTGTTGCCTTTGGTCCTGATAGTGAGACTCGGCCTGGCGATAGGCGGAATATGTGGCGCTGTTGTATGGATCATATTGTGGGAGGTCTCTTCGAGCGTTCTCAGCAGCAAGATTAGACGATGCACTGAGCAATTGTTCGAGTGCCGATGGTGGTAAGAGGATCTTATCGCCGGGGAGAGTCTGCGTTCGCGACGGTGCGGCGACTGCATACTGAGCGGACCATTTCAGGGACGGCTGCGGTGACTCGACCATGGTGAGAATGGAGTTGTTGGAAGTCGAGCGTGATACGCATCTGTTGTATTGTTAGTATAACATAGACTCCAGGGCAGGCGGAGATACTGACCTATGGAAGAAGAGGCAAAGGTTCTCGAAGCAGCCATGGACATTTTGTAATAGCCCGGATGATGACATAGAGCTTGTTGTTGATGCCTGAGGCATCACACGCGTTCGAAGCGTCTGCGATCGACTTCACGAACCATATGTATCACAACGTCGACCTCCAGGCCACGCCGAACATGGCTGCAAATCGTTTAACGCCTAATGGATACTATTGGTGTCTCTACCAGGTCTCTGTCAATGTTGTCCAGCTTTCAAAGACATTGGTCAGAGAACTCGCACGTCTCTCGGCGTCTCTGGTACTCGAAGAGACTAATGCTGCTTTAATGGGAGATAGTAAAATACTTATAGCAAACACTTGGTTACGGCGATGCCATGACTAATGACCTACAGTCAAGGTATGATCAAGGTGGGGGGAACGGCTACCGTAAAGACCACCATTTACATCTACAGGAACGACATAGTCTGCTGGAGGCTTTGGAGTCACGGGCGAACGACCATGAATTGGTCTGCGACCTACTTCGAACGAACGCAGGACTCCAGTGCAAGATCGTGGACCTTGGAGAAGACCTCGCCGATGTGACTCGTCGTGTGGACTCTCTTGCTCCGAATCACACATTCTCGCGGGATTCTGGCCCCTATGATCCAAGGCCTACGCCGCCTCCCTCGGACCCTGTCGAAGTGACATCTGATACTGAAGATAAGCCTCCGATCGGACGGTACAATCTCTTCTTTGGACATTCACGGGCTGTGCAGAAGCCAAGACAGCCTCCAGACGAAGTGCCCGAAGCTGTCCATAACGTGCTCTCGAATGATCGCCCTTGGACATCGGCTTCGAAGCGAAAAGCTGATCATCTGATAGTATCATCGAGCGGCGCCGTCAATACAGACACTTGAAGTCCTCCTGACGTATCTTCGCGTCCACAGGAAACCCCATGTTCGACAGCGCTTGAGTCACCTCGACGATCCGAACGAACAGACGCATGGTACAGTGACAGTACGACCCGTCCAAAAAGGGAGAGAAGTCCAGCAGATGGAGGCAAGCGGCCAATGGAACGGGATCCAGCGGATGATTGATGTATCTCGAAACCACAGGCCATACAGCGCTTCCGCGCGTCCACTGTCATCGCAACCAGTATAGCGTCAGCCAAGTCATGGAATCAGGTTGAGAAAGACGCTCATGCAATAAGCTGCTGAAGATCCGGCTGTGGTGAGGAAAGACTGGTAGGCCCATGACTGGCGGTCCAGCTGGGGTAGCTTGATGCGGAATGGACTGTAGGGATCCAATCGTGCCATCTAATCTCAAATACTTGCAGTAGATGCTGGTGATCTCTTTCGAAACCATGTTCGATGTGTTGTGGAGTACTCCAAATGAAGGCCCATCGAGGTGGGATGCATGGTTGCCTCAGGCAAGGAAACAGCTGTTCCCGCTTCGTCCTCGCAGATGAACAGCAGTTAACACGACAACTTCACCTTATCTTCCCGCTCACCGCCGACGTACAATGCCAGCGAGCGCGCTGCGCATATGATCACAGTCCAGTAACTTCAGAGTCAACGAGTTGAGAGCGAAAATACCGGCATCGTGGCAGACCGAGACTCCATGTCGTCGCCGCCGCCGGTCGAGGACCAGGCCAGGCTGCTGGAGGATGCCTTGACCGTCGTGCGCCAGCAGACCATCCTTATGCGACGATGTCTCGAGACGCCTGGAAAGCTCATGGACGCTTTGAAATGCAGGTACTGTACCTTCAGTCCCCCATAACATGCGTTGGCGTACTGACCGCTTGTGGCATAGCTCTACCCTCGTTTCCGAATTGCGAACCAGCAGTCTAGGCCCCAAACAGTACTACGAGCTGTACATGTCCGTCTTCGATGCGCTGCGACACCTCTCCGTATACCTTCGCGACTCACATCCCGTCAATCACCTAGCCGATCTATATGAATTGGTTCAGTATGCAGGCAACATCGTGCCTAGGCTATATCTGATGATCACGGTTGGAACGGTATACATGGGCATCGAGGATGCGCCGGTCAAAGAGATCATGAAGGACATGATGGAGATGAGCAGAGGTGTCCAGCATCCCGTACGCGGCCTGTTCTTGCGCTACTATCTTAGCGGACAAGCGAGAGATTCGCTGCCCACAGGCAATGGAGATGGGCCCGAGGGCAACATTCAGGATAGCATATCGTTCATTCTGACCAATTTCGTCGAAATGAACAAGCTCTGGGTGAGATTGCAGCATCAAGGCCATTCAAGAGAGCGGGAACAGAGGACCAAGGAGCGACAGGAGCTACAGCTGCTAGTTGGCAGCAATCTGGTACGACTGAGCCAGCTCGTGGACTTGGAGAGCTACAAGAATGTCATTCTACAGCCACTCCTGGAACAAGTGGTGCAATGCCGGGATGTACTAGCGCAAGAGTACCTGCTGGAGGTTATTACTCAGGTGTTTCCAGACGAATTCCACCTACATACGCTGGATCAATTGCTCGCAGCAACCGCAAGACTCAATCCACATGTGAACATCAAGGCGATTGTGATTGGACTCATGGACCGTTTGTCGGCTTTCGCGACCAGAGAGGCAGAGCCGCAAACCCCGGAGCAAAGGCAGAAGAATGAGGAAGAATCAGTGACCGCGCTACTGGAGAAGCTCAGGGTGTCGAAGGCGACGGTGGGCGATGAGACTACTAAACCCGTGGAGAATGGAGAACCTGCCAACGGAGAGGCCACCATCACCGCAGAAGAACCCGCAAGATCTGGAGCCTCGGAAGAACAGACAACGAAAGGCGAAGATGACACTGCGCCTCAGCAAAATGGTGCCAAAAAGAAGGAGAAAGGAATACCTGAGGATGTCAAGCTCTTTGAAATATTCTACGAGCAGGTCGTCCATCTCGTTGGCATGCAGCGGCTACCAATCCAGGATGTCACAGCACTGCTGGTGTCGCTGGTCAATCTAGCCCTCAACATATACCCTGACCGCCTTGACTATGTCGACCAGGTGCTGAATTATGCCACCAAGGAGGTCTCGAGGTACACCAATTCCGCCGACCTTCACTCTCAACAATCGCAGTCAAGCTTACTGGCTCTACTGCACGCACCTGTTAAGGCTTACTTTTCGCTCTTCACAGCCTTGGCACTTCCCAGCTTTGTGCCTCTTTTCCAACAGCAGCCATATCCGACGAGACGGGCAGTGGCTGGCGAAGTGGCGCGCAACCTGTTACGCAACGAGACCAAGATCACGACAACAGCGAATCTGGAAGGGGTTCTATCCATTTTGTCAGTTCTGATCAAAGAAGGCATGCAGCCCCCTTCGGGCTATCCCGGTGGTCCAGTACGAAGAGGAGCAGTTGAGACCGATGAGACGGTGGAAGAGCAAGGTTGGCTTGCGCGGATAGTACACCTCATCAAGGGCGAGGACAATACAACACAGTTCAAGCTGCTGCAAACCGCGAAGAATGCATTTCAAGAAGGCAACGAGCGGACAAAATACACCACGCCGGCGATCATCACCCAATCGCTCAAGCTCGCCAGGTCCTTTAAACGACGAGAGCACTTTTCGACCGACGACTACAGTACCCAATCTTCCGCGCTGTACAAATTCATTCACACCACTATTTCCTCGTTATATACCAGGGTCTCTGCATCGGGAGTCCCGGATCTGGTTCTGCGGCTTTTTGTATCTTGCGGTCAGGTTGCCAGCCAATGCGAGAACGAAGATGTTGCATACGAATACTTCGCTCAAGCATTCACTGTCTATGAGGAGTCGATATCGGATTCAAGATCACAATTTCAGGCCATTTGCATCATCGCTGGTGCACTCTCGGGCTGTTCGGATCGCTTCAGCAGGGAAAACTATGACACGCTTATAACCAAGGCGGCACTGCATGGCAGCAAGCTGCTCAAGAAGCCAGATCAATGTCGCGCCGTCTATCTTGCCAGTCACTTGTGGTGGGCTCTTGAAAAGAGCGAAAGGCCGGAAGGCGCCAAAGAGGTGAGTTCTATCCATTTATAATAACTCTGGAATCATTTCTAATGCGTGGTAACAGATTTATCGCGACGGCAAGCGCGTTCTCGAATGCCTTCAGCGTGCGCTCCGTGTCGCTGATGCTTGCATGGACACCGCTGTCTCTGTTGAGCTCTTCGTTGAGATATTGAACCGATACGTGTACTACTTCGACCAAGAAAATGACGCCGTCACCACAAAATACCTCAACGGCCTCATCGAATTGATCCACTCAAATCTGAACACGACCGAGAACGCTTCTGGTTTGGAGAGCCCACGGAAGCACTTCCAGCGGACGCTTGAGTACATCCAATCGAGGGAATATGAAGGCGTAGAAACGAAGCCCAAGTCCTAGGAGCACCGTGCTTGCCGCTTCGATATACGCACGATGGGCATGGCTGAGCTTTGGTACCACAAGCTTAGCCCTATGGTCCGCCGATGAAGAGATGAAATACAGACTTGATCAGGCGCCGGGAAGCGAGGAAAAAATGCCCAGATCCGTCATGGCAGCGTCTCAGCATAAAAAGCATTCTTGTAACCCCAGTATTTGAAGCGTATACCACAAGTTCCATTTGCGACCGAAAGGCATTCGAATCATATGCGCTGTAAGAGCTGCAACGTTGAATAAAGATGCAAATTGTGAGTAAGTCTCTTGAATCAAAGAGGTAAAGCTGACTAACTGTTCTGTAGCGCACCGCTTCCGAAGTATACCTATATCGATGCAACATCTATCGCTCCAAGAAACGGCTTTCGACACGCAAAATTTCTGTCCTGCATTCTTCTGACGATCGGCACAAGCCCTGCAATCTTTTTCTCTCTAGGCGCTCGTAGTCGCTGTGGTCGGTGTGTCAACCCCAGCACTGATAAGGCCCTGGTAGCCGCGCATATCATTCACGTCCGCCGTCGGGGCGGCAGCCGCATCCGACAAGAATTTGAACGTCGGAGATGCTCCTCCAGCACCCAGCCTGACCGAGGGAGTGGCCTGAGCAGGTGCGGATCCACTGGGCAAGGAAAAGCTGGGCACAGCTGCTCCGGAGGCGCTTGGGATGGCAGGCACGGAAAAGCTGGGGAGTTGACGCTTGCCGAAACCAAAGGCCGTCATGCTCTCGGATGGGAAGGAGAAGCTAGGTACAGCTGGTCCGGAGGCGCTTGGGATGGCAGGAATGGAGAAGCTGGGGAATTGACGTTTGCCAAAACCGAAGGCCGTCATGCTCTCCGATGGGAAGGAGAAGCTAGGTACAGCTGGTCCGGAGGCGCTTGGGATGGCAGGCATGGAGAAGCTGGGGAATTGACGTTTGCCAAACCCGAAAGCTGTCGTGCTCTCAGATGGGAAGGAAAAGCTGGAGCCTCCGAAACCTGAGCCACCGGCGCCGAAACCGGAACCGGAGCCCGTGTCAAATCCGCCGGTCGTTTCTGGGGCGAAGGAGAAGCTGGGCCAGGCCATGGGGCCTGCGGCGCCGAAGTGGCGTTTGGCGAGAGGGGCTTCTGTTACAATGGACGAGGGAGGTGCGGTTCCTGGAGGAGGAGCGGAGCCTGGTCGAGACATGTCAATGCCACGTTCGTGCCTTTACTCCAAGGGTGGTGGTCTTACCTGATGCCGGGAAGGTCACGTTTCCGAAGGGGCCTGTCGGAAGACCTCCAGTAGGCGCGGGGAAAGGCAAGCCACTGCCTGTTGGGAATGGAGCAGTTGGAACGCCACTGCCTAATGGACATGGTGGTGCTCCGCCTGCAGTAGGGGCCGGAAAGCCAGCCGGGAATGGAGCGGCTGCTGCGAGGCCTGCGAGGCCTGCGACGGTAACAAAAGTCTTCATCTTGTCGGGTTGGATGCTGACGGCTGCAGATGAAGGGAGCAAGGAGCTGTTGTTTCGATCAAGAAACAAAGGTGAAGTGAATGAATGGATGAATGAATGGATGGATACGTGATCAGAATAAAGACAACAGGGAACGACGGGAAAAGTGCACAGCACTGCGAGAGATGGAGGGTTCGAGATGGGACTTGCAGCAAAAAGGAAAGAGAGGAAGCATACTGACCTCGACGCTTCTGGGTATATGTACTGGACAATGCCCTCAATCATTGTGACGGGACCTACGCAGCTACAAGGTGCGATCATTTACTTGGCACGTCAACGAAGCTGGCTCGTTTCAGCCTTTGCCCCAGATTAACTTTCCAGACCCACACTTTATGCACTCTCTAGGAGCGTGCACACCACAAGGCCAGGCTATAGGGCGCTAGGCTTCTGTGACAGCTGCAGAGAACGTGTTCGTCTCGTTGCAGCGAAGTTTCCGGGCGGCCCTCCGTGACGACTCGCTTCAGATAGAATTTTCAGGAACCGGTTCATGGTCTCAATTTCCATTTGCATGAGGCCGCCATCGGCACGTGGTTGCCGTTCAATTGCAACCGAATCTTGCGCGTACCTTCGATATCGTCTGGTTATAATGGTACCGATGTGGTACCAATCGGACAAATATAGTGCGAAGTCCATCTGAAAGACCCGGAGAGCCCAGCCTCGACCTGAGCTCGCGGACGTGGCGGTCTCGCAATTGTCGAGTATCGACATCGCACTCTCGCAGTACTTACGAGGCCAAAAGCAAAACTTATGACGTTTTATCAAAACGCCTCCAGTCCAGATGGACGAAGTTGACCGGATATGCGGGCTGCTCGGTTGTTCGCACGCTTCGCTAAAAGCTCGGCCGATTCAGCAGCTGAGCTGCGCCTATGCCCTTTGCGTTCCAAGGAGCTACTTGTTGTCGGCCTTTGGAGCGGCTAGTCTAACAGCCTCCTTGTTGACTCCGCAAGGTAAAGAATAAGTGCGCATGTTTGCTGTCCTTGGCGTTTAGCTGCAGTCTTGCTGCAGTGGCTTCCTTTGTGCGTGGCCAGGGCAGCTACGTAGTGTGCAAGTCGCATATATAGCTTTCAGAGCCTCTCACGGTCTGAAAGCAGCAGACAAGGCATCGGGAAGGCTTTTGGACAGCTTTGAAATAGCCACTCGATAGTACTAATTCCCAGCTATCCGGATCTAGAGGACAACACCTTATATTATTCAAGTCTTTATCCGGAGATATGCACGATGCTATCTAGTAATTGCTAGCCAAAAGCAGCCACGATCACTTTGCTTGCCTTTACTACTTACTTGCTAGCGACGATGGTGATTATCTGGACAACTGTCTTGCCAAATTGGGCGATCGTGCTCCGTTCAGGCATTGCTCTTACTAAGCTGTGGTCTTGACCTGGTTTCTTTAGTCCAGGCTCCAGATTGGGCGTCGCTCCGCTACCAATCGTGACGATAGCTGATCAAGGTGTTACAAGTTTGCTCTAGGTCTCTAAAATCTTCAAAATCTTGGCGCCTTTATGCGGATGGAAGGGCGCCGTTAATGCTGCAAATTGGGAAACGCGGTTCGTGAGCGCTATCAGTTGTGTGCTAACTCTAGTGGTCTGCATAATCATCCTATATCTCAAATTCGATACTCAATAATATAACCTGAGCGTGGGAGATAGCAAGGACCTTTCCTTTAGACAATTCTTCACCAATCTTATGTTGCTGCCCCGCTCTGGTCGTTCGGAAAGTGACTCTTCCTTGAGTATATCGTATGCCATATTGGATCATGCAGTGTTGATGACATGCATTCTAGTGACTGAGGAGGAGGAGAAGACCCTGGTGCACGGGTATACTGACATGGGGCCATGCTACTGCCTCATCTGGCGTAGTAGTAAGAGCTTGATTACCGTCAGACTCACCTTTGTGCAGAGAAATATCAAAATCTCACCGACATACATTTGAATATGCACTTGAACGAATCACGAGGAATCTGCATACTCGCGATTTCATTCCCTCGACGACCACACCGGTCCTCTATACCTATAGAGAGCTTTTCGGCCGCGAGATACTCCCTCCGGCTAGCAATAACGATCACTGGAGAAGGCCGGCGACGAGATTCGGTACGCATATCATATCTTTCCATATGCTGGAAGTAACATAACGGTGAAGCAAACCAATACGTCTGTATGCACGCGTGACTGTGTGGAAGACTGAGTACCTTCCCGAAGAGAGTCTCCGTTCAGCGGTCTGAGAGTCCGATATGTAATGAGATGGTGTTACTTACTATAGCCTGTGATAGCGATGATCAGCGACCAAGCATGACACATTGTACAACGATTCAGACTGGAGCCACGTCTTCGGATAAACAGTACGTTCCAGAGACCTTACTAACGCGGAAGTTTCAGTGTTACGTCTCTCGGATCTCAATCATCGCCCGCCAGATCACGCTCTCTTACAGCAGAGCAATCAGAAGCGTTCTGCTGGAGTTTCGTCAATGCCATCGATACTCGCGACTTTCAATCTATCGCCCTGAGATCTGGTGTCCCTCCAGACTCTGGTTCGGGACCGGAGGACACTCTGCACACTGTGCCCTCAGAATCCTTCAGGCTTAAGCAGGATCAACACACGAACTGGGTGCGTCGTCCCCCTATCGCAGCCTGTCGAGCGGCACAGAAGTCTACCACCCATGGGTAGTTTCATTGGTTTCCAGAGCTTCCAGATCGCCTCGCATAGTCGTGCAACTGCGAAGTATACGAGGCCAGATCTCATCGACCTACGTCGTCGTGTAGAAAGCAAGCACGACTGTCTGTTTTGAATTGGCTGCGCGTGCAAGTTCCCAAGTTTCCTTCTCTAAATGTGTGGCAGCTCGCCAAGCTAGGCTGAACAGAGCTCTCTTTGCGTGTGGTGGCTCTTCAATACGCTCATCGAGCCTAGTAGGAAGCGCCACCGTCGTTTCACGACTCCTTCAGACGAGCTTCGGCCCAATGCAGTGCACCCACGTGCAATGTGGCTGTAGGAACTCCGTCGATGTATATCATGTGATCGCCACCCCGCATGAGTCTTTGCATCGGGTGACTGGTTGCAGTGAGTGGAATGTCTGGAGCTTGGAGCTCAGCCCCAAAGTAAAAGCTCTCTCGCTTCATAAGCTCCATCAAAGACAGCGTCATGTCATCTCTTTGAAAAGAGAAAGCATTTTCCAGAGAAGATAGACGTCCAGGACCGTTGCCAAGATCTCGTAGCTTGTATTTCGACATCAAGCGATCTTTGCGTCAGATAAGAAGGCGCCAGAGGATCTCCTGCAGAGACATACTAGACATCATGTCGTCGTTCATGCGTCGGCTGTCGCATCCCTTCGCGAACTGGGACACACAACGGGAGAACCTCCGATGGGGCTCCGACGAGCTCCATCCGAAGGTGAAAGACGAAGTCTTCCAGTGGAAAGTGGGAAGCCGCGACTTCGAATGCCTCGACGCAGAATCGCTCATTCGCGCCGATATCGTCGCCAACCACACTCGCGCCAAGACGGTCCTCAAAGCCGCGCACAAGATCGGGACCATCGATGCGGAGACGGGCCATCCGGTGACGACCAAGATCGATCGCAGCATGCTGAGTGAGATGCCCATCCTGAGTATCGTGAAGCAGCGAGATCTGATCAAGCTGCTGTTTTTCTGGGAGGAAGAATGTACGCGATGGAGATTGCTGGGAGAGGAGGAGAAAGAGCTTGGAGAGAAGCTGAGAGAGGAAGGATTGAGTCGGGAAGTTGAGGCGGAATTGAAGACGATGTTGATGTTTGTGAGGGAGAGGAAGAGGGTGTTGCCGAGTGTGAGGGATGAGAGTGGACACGTGAGGAGGCAGGAGGATGAGCAGTTGCCGACTTATGATGAGGCGAGGAGGCAGCGATAGACTGTGTCTATGTTGGATCACGCAGAATGAAGTGGAGGAGAGAGCTTGCCGGGCATCTCCCGAGTTGCTTGGCACCTGCGAGTACTGGAGGTCTGCCATCGGTATGAATAATAACGGCCGTACCGTAGAAGTGAGAGTGAAGTTGATGTCATTCCCTGTCCCGTGGACAAGGATA